>SJYA01005317.1:12291-26162 GCA_006410615.1 Neotragus moschatus
GGCCGCATTTCCCGTCGTGTGGACGAGGGAAAAGCAAGCGTGGCATGTAGCACAAATTCTCTTGTAACTGTCAGCTTGATGCCGGAACACGTTGGCAAAGAGTGAAAGAGAACGGCTCTCCATATGGGGTAGAATGCTGTGACGGCGTCTTTCGCGGTGCTTGCAGTTTATCCCGGCTTGTTTTGGGCGCAGAATCTGTTCAGGTTTACATTTCGTCCTGCCTTACGCGGATCGTAAGTGCTTCGGAGAAGAGCAGCAGCAGATCTGCCGCTCAACCGCGTCACCGAAACTTCGAAAGCACAGTTACACGAAAAACGCGTGTTTTATTAGTAGTAAAGCACTTTGCCTAGCACAAGAAGGGCGACACCTGTCTGCGCAGACGCGGAAGCTGTTCTACGGTTCTACTGCGAATTTGAATGGAGTATACGGTTCGGGAGACCCATAGGGCAAAGTACGCACGTGGGGTAGAATTATACTTACCGACACAGCACCGTGCAGCCGGAAATGCACCTCTGAAAGATCTCCGGACTACAAAACGTCTTGGACACTAGGCAACATTTATCAGGCTTGAGGGAGGTGGATGCAGCTATGGAGCCTGCAATCCTTGCACTGCTTGGCCTGTTGTGTTGACGCTAACTGGAAAACCTCCTCTACGATATGCTCGCGACGCAGGATCCGCGTTGTTGTCCGCTGTGCCTCTGACTGCAACACAAACGTGCGAGTTTGCGACCGATAGCGTCACCCATCATCGAAGCACGAGTTCAGGGAGCTAAATGGAGGGTAGGCCCTTGCGTTGGCTACAACGGGATACATCAATCCGCCGTTCGTCGTCTCCGTACGCCGGTAACAGTCCGCCAGGACAAACACTTTTTTAGGAGGCGTGCGTGTCTCCCGCTTTCACCGCTCCCACACTCGCTGCGGCCCTGCCCGTCATCGATGTCACTAATGCAATCGCGCCCCCCGGCTGAACGCATGTACGCGATGGATACCGTTTGGCGAGCATCACTCACACGGGCCTCGGAAGATCTATGCAGCGAAGGCCTCGGCGCGGAGTTTGCCACACGCGAAACGGAGCCCTTTTTCCTCTGGTCACGTGCCTTCCTCCTGCATACAGAGTCTCTACTGATAGTGGTAGACCCTGCCGGACACGCCAGACTGGCCCCACATGCATCAAGCGGAACAAGCGACTTGGCGGAAGCATCCACGTTTGCTGCAGCTGTACACGTGACGTATTCCTGCTGATATGTTGAAGGTAGACGAATAGCCCTAGTTGCCTGCAGTTCGCATTGAGAGAAGAAAGGGACCTTCTGAAGGACACCCGTGTGGCTGAATCACGCAGGGCAACTGGATAGCATGCAGAATCTCGCAGACATGCAGCCGCCTTGAAGGGAGCGACGGATAGAATGTCACGTACTTCTAAACTGGTACGTGCGCATACTTGGCTACATTACAGACAAATGCAAGCTTGTGTATACTGGGGGCGAAGGCGTACATATGTGTGATCTTCAGGATTATGCGTACATTTGGCACACTTCTGATCCCCTGCCCGCCTCTGCCTGTGCGCGCTCCCGCGTTGACAGAGAGCTTTACGGGCCTTAAGTGAGCCGATGGGGCATAGACGGTATCGCATAAGCTAAATTTGCTCACACACGAGAGCTGGGAGCTGGACCTGCAGGGCGCCCTAGCCTGGCCTGCGGCAGTCCTCACGAGGTGTAACTGCCCAGAGCCCACACCGCGCTGGTACATAGCTAATAAGCAGCTGCAGCGAGGAAGGGCACGCTCATTGTCGCGTGCGAGAGTCGACAACGGCTCGTCGACTTCTCACGCATGTTCCTCATAGAGCGCGACCGTGTCACTCTGTAAGGCGTGGCACGACAAAGACACTTGGGGACTTCCGTTCGTGTGCTGGCACTGTCAGAAAGCTGGTGAACCAGAACGCCATGGGAAAGCTCGCGGCTAAAGCGCACCAATTGGCACAGAGCAGGAATGAGACCTCACGTGCCTTAAGTGGGGCTCTGCTCACGGCAAGGCGAGACCCCGCCTTTCGCGACCATGCAGTGGGCAAGTCAACAGGCAGGTCCGCTGAGCTATGCAAGCTCAGGGACGACATTTCAGCGCTGGAAGCTCTGCTGATCGCGTCGGAACAAAAACTCGCTGAAGTAGATGCGGGGAGAAGCACTGCACCCGTATGCAGTTATCTAGACTCGTTGCGTGGATATGAAGCTGGTCTGGCGGCAGTGTCGGAAGAGCTTAGTGGAGAACTCTGCAGTAAAGAAGACTGCTGCACTGCCACACTGAATGCAGTGGGGCGTTTCGACACCCCGGGCACATTGGAGGCGGAGGCCTGCCCGCCAGGCTCTCTCGGCGGAAGTGCGCAGCGGCCTTTAGAAAAAGGGCCTGATTTTATGTGGCCAAACGCGGAAGTCAGCGGCGTCAGTTTTTATCAGACCAGTTCCCAACCAGCAGACGCATCGACATGTGAAGCGCAGCAAGACATGGTGCTACCCACGAGCTTTCCAGATGCTACAGAGGAAGCCTCCGTGGTGGCCTACCAGATGAATACGCGGGGAGCCGGCTCCTCAAGGAGGTCGTCCCTGCAGCCGTTCAACTGCTCTTCATGTGACGGAAGCGGAAGTGGATGCTGCCACGAAGAAACTCTTTGTACGCCGTCCACGTGTTGCACCCGTCGCACGGCCAGCTGCGTGGCCAGAGGCCGACGCAGTCGCGCTGTAGTACTAGCGAAGCGCAGGGCAGAATAGGTGGCCTCGCTGCTCATACAGATAGTCATACGCAGTGCCGTAAACATACGTGATGTCATTATGTTGTGCGGGGCGATCCAAAAAGCACGGCAGCCGTGGATGAAGGAGAGGGCACATCCGTAGTCGTCCACGGCATCTCGTAGCCGCTTTCAGCGACCGTCTAACTCGCGGCTGGGATGATAGCCAGTTTCCGTACACGGCTTTCTCACCCGCGCGCACTAAAATGCGTGATTGTTTGTGCTTGCAGTGCGCGAACCTTCACCTATCCCCTCCTTGCTCGGAGCTGAGCCATCCCGAGCCTCGTCAGCTGCAAGCCCTATCCGCCTGCCCTCTCCCGAAGAGGCGCGCTGCGCTTTTGATGAAGACATCATCGCGCGTGCGGGTCACATTCCCGATGACGGCGTGCCTGGCTTCGCAGGCAACGGACTGCAAGGAGAGGAAAGCATTAGCGGGTACAGCGGCGAGGTCATCACCACCCATTCGGCCACGCCATGTCGGCAGCGTTCCTCTCCAGGTGGGATCCCACCGAATCCGCTGCCCTGGCCTGCGAGTGAAGCGCATCTTTCTTCTGGTATCTCAGCCTTGTGTGAGGGGAGAGTGCCGCGGCCGGGTGTGGCGCTGACGCCAGCAGATGCATCAACAAGCAGTCATGCTAGTGGCATCGATTCACAGGAGGCGTCTTGCCAGAAGACTCTGATGGCTCAGTTCGAAGGGGCTGAAGCGCAGCACGACTGGCTCAGAGAGACTGGTTGCGGCTGCGTTCGAACGGGGGCTCGCGTAGCTTCTCGGTGCCCAAACACTGATATGCAGCTCGCGCGGCCGAGCCCCTCGACTGGCCCTCAACTGGCTGAGCTGGTAGAGCACTCCAGAACGGCACCAGGTTTGACGTTGCCGAAGGCCGACCGTTTTCTACAGGTCGGCAAGCCGCTTCTCGTGACGGACACTCACGGCCACCCTGAACACTCTGGGAGAATTATGCAGGCTGAGTGGGCAGCGGCACCGGTAGCGGATCACAGCGCGCAGCTACGGCCGCGTCTGTCCGGTGGCTCCTTACTTCACGAGTTGTGGCGCGATCCTCAGCCGACCACAGCAGGCCGCGGCCCGCGGTTAGGCCCTTGGGTGACTCAGACGGGGCACCGCAGGCTAAGAATGGGGAGCGAAGCTGTATGTAGCGAGGCCGGGGTGACGCATAGTCACCGCCATGATGGACTACAGGGTCAGCAACACTGTGTTTCCGCGTCGAACCACGGGCGCGTCTTCAGCACGCCGTCGTGGACGTCCAGCGAAGAGGAGAGCAGTGATCTGCACAACATTCCTTGCGGCAAACAATGTGTTACATCAAGCCTTCTGCTTCCAGGGACGCAATTGCTGCGGGATTTAGTTTTCCTTCCTGAATCGCAAGGTGGAACTCCACCGGGTTTGCTTGGCCACGGATGTGACCTTGACCGCGGCAAAACCGGAGGGGGATGGTCGCCGACGCCTCGCGACCAGAAATGCGCGGAACAAGTGCCCGACGCCTGTGTGGATCATTCGTTACGCGAGGGCACCTCTGGTGTCCCGGCTCAGACGGAACTGACCGGAGCACGTGCAAGGCGTGTCTCGCCCACAACCCTGTGCCGACTTGGCTCGCCTCCTGACGCAGGGGCCGCTGAGAGAACCTCGGAAGGCTCCTCTCCTCTTAGAGAAGACGTCAAGGTGACTGAAGCATCGAATCTCCAGCACATCACAAAACCGGCGCTGGGTGCCAGATCTCGAACCTGCAGTACACCCTCGAGTGGTGCCGATCCCGCGCCAAGTGACCACAGCGAGAGGCCGGAGAAACCGGACAGCGCATCCCGACTTCCATTGCGGTCCTCTGCACCCTCCCAGGGTAACCAAAGCCACGCATCTCATTGCATGAACGGCATCACCGCATACGTCTGCATGCCGTGCGTGTGCTTCGGTACGTGCACACGGAAAAGTACCCGCTGCGTGTTATGTACGGTTTTGCTGTCTTCACTGCGAAAGATTATGGAAACGACCTTTTCGGCCGCTCGTTGTGAACTTTGCTGCAGCAGCACATTGTGGACACTCCGATAAAGGCGCATTCTGTGGAAATGGCAAGGGGGCTCAGGAGCAGGGCAAGCTGTCCGAGAAGACCGAAGAAGCTATCAGGTACGTATTCCGCACGTCCTCGGGTATCTTTCGTCCTTCTGGCATCCACGCCAAGGCACCAGCTTGTCAGAGCGCGAAGCTCGCATCGCAAACTCCCTACCCGTACTCATATGCGCGTGCTGCGCCGCGCGTGGCAGCCCCAATGCATAATAAATAGGTTGTAGGTAGGAAACGGCGTGTGCGTGGGTGAGTGACTCTGCCGCTGTGTGGCGTACGGTCTACGAGCAAGACGGTGGCGCCCGCGACTCGCACAGGAAGAGTCAGATGCAGTAGTCTACCTGCGCTTCCTAACGCCGGGACATACAGCACTGTTGGGTCCTGGTACGTGTGTACTTGCAGCCCACCGATGGACAGCGCAGCTAGCAGCACGGACCCCCTACGCGTTGAAGCGCTTGCAACAACTTCTCCTCGCGTGGCAGACGTGGACCTGCCGTACAGAGACGGCAGCATCAGCCGGCAGACGCTGTGCGTGGAGTTGAAAGAAGTACAGGATATGCTGTTGCGGCTGATGGATGACGGAGTAGTCCAGACCGAAGAAACGAGAACGCCCACCTCCGTGCACTGCCTTCGGGGCGCGACGCCCAGGAACGAAGAAGCGACTACGTGTGGTTTAAGGCAGAGGGAAGCGTCTTGTACAGCAGGGGACGTGCACCGTGCAACGATTTTGAGCTGTCCGCCGAACAGCTCTGACAGATGTCGGCGCGAAAATAGTGAAGCCCTCACTGAGTCAGTGGCGCCGGCACCCTGCAATACTTCCTTACCCTGCGAGGACGCGAATCTGTCTCTGAGCGTCGCGCAAGTGACGGAAAAATTACATCAAGAATTAGACCATATCTGCAGCCTGCAACCGGGCACGGCGGCCACAAACACCGACCCCACCGTCTCGAAAACGCCTACAGACAGTAGCAAGCTAGTTGGAGCGGCCAGGGCATCCACTGTGTGCCCTAAGACGCGCCGCGTAGCGGGTAAAAGTCCGCGTGAGACCGGCGCCCGCGGCAGTACAGACCTCGGCAAAGGGAAGACAGCACGTCCTTCCGTTCACAAGAGCAATGGGCTGGGGAGTGTCCGCCAGAGCGCAACCTCCATCGAGACGGGAAAAATAGAACAAACGATTTCTCGTGGAGGTGCGGCCCCTCTCAAATTCTTCAAGTGTTGTACTTCGTCGCCAGCGAGGTGCACGAGAGGTAGAAGCCTAGACTTTTCCAGTCCAGATCCGGGAGAGCAGCTTGCGCGCGGCAGTGCATTCGTCCAATCGGATAGGGAGATCCAGAGCAAATCAACTGACATTGAGACTTCAGCTACTACGGCGAGTTGCTCCGCTCATGCGAGTACACGTCGACTTCCTCACCTGAGCGGGGAGAAATTGGGAGATACCGGGTCTAAATGTAGGGATGCGTCTTCTTTGTCCCGCACGCAAGGGAGACGGGCGCCGACACTGTCCTCCGCTAGAGGAGATAGAGGTTCTTATACCAAAGAGACAAAGACCACCCGCCCTCCGCGCGTGACGCTCACCGCTGCTCTCGCGCAGCGGCGTCGAAGGTCTCAGGGGCCAGCAGACTCAAGGGAGAGCAGGACCGCTGCCGATTCTACAGAGCGAACCAGTACGGCTGGCCCCGGTTCTGACTCCTGCCGTGGTTCTCCCGCAAGCTGCGAAAGCAAACATAATCCTGGATGCGAGAGCCGCATGAATCGTCGTACGATGCACAAAGCAACAAATACTGAACACGTGGCCGCCGTCTTGTCGCCCTCTTCTGTGCAGCAGCAGGCCCGCGGCGCTTCTCCGCGTGAACAAGTATGCGGCCCCTGGTCCGAGGTAGACCCACGCGGTGCCGGGGCTATGCGAACGAGCAGTGGGAGGCGAACTACTCTCACACATGTGCAGCGGGCGCCAGCGGTGAAAGTGTGCCCAGAGAGAGGACGCCACCTAGCCAAGGCGACGCCACCAGCCGTTTCTCAGCGCACACGCACCCGAAACCAGTCGACGTCGTCGACCTGTTGCCGACAGGGTCATTTCGCTAGCGCTGCCTGCGGAGGCGAAGAGCCGGAAGCGGCTGGACGGCTCAGACGTAGCTCGCTGTCACCTCCCCCATCACGCTGGAGTCGACAAAATTTCTTCCGCTTGGCCAACGGAGACTATGTCAGCGTCTGGATGTGCAGGGAGTCTCGCTCAGTGTCGGACCAACTAGTCTCCAGGCCCCGTAGCTCCTTTCCCGTTGCTCTGACTCTGGAGGCGTCTACCTGCTGGTCTTCACCTCTCAGTCGCATAGCGTCTGGAGTGAGCGCCCCGGTTTCCACGCGGATGTCCTTGAGCCGGACTCCTAGGGAAAAAAGCTCGAGACCAGTTCGTCTTTACCCTGAAAATGCGTCCACTTCGTTATCGCGTGCCAGTAGAGGGGGAGATATGGCGGCTGAGGGGACGCTTACGAGTGCTACGAGGAATGCCCCAGCGGCAAAGTCCGAGCGGCGACTCAGCTTCACAAGTCAATCGAAAATCGGCTACAGATATGCTTACGACACGAGGCTAGTAAAAGCAGCTTCAAACCCGTCTCTTGAATATCCCAACAGGGAAACTGGCGAACCCAGAAAATTATCATCGTTTGATGAGTCGCCTACAACAGAGGCGCTTACACAGGATGAAAAAGAACTTGAAATTGCCCACGCGGAACGACGGCAAGGCGTTTACCACCGGGCGCAAGGGAAAGGGGTTACGGGCTCGAGTTCTGTGCTGCTTCCAGCGCAAAAATCGGAGATGTCAAAATCTGCCGCAGGGAGACCGGCGACTGGATTCACGCGCAGCCCATCAGAGGACCCCGTTATCAGCGCGGAACGCAGACGCTGCGGTGCACCACCCGAGACAAGGCCTCATGTGGCTGACCACACATGCGAACAAGCACTCGTGCTGGTGGCTTCGAAAGAAAGAAGGGCAGGCTCCCGCTTGCCTGGAAACACTCGCGGGACTGTCCGCCGGGCCGCTGTTGCAAGAGAGGCTGCCAGTTCAACCGCCACGACAAGACCCGTCTTGGGCTCCTGCGAGCGGCGGGCGATTATGTATCCTCCCTCTGGAGACGCACAACCAGAGGAGCGATCCAAAAGTACCAGTATTGGACTAAAGGATACCTCTGTCGAGCGGAACCAAACTGATCGCCAGAGCTCTCGGAGGGAAGAGATCGAGCAGGAGGGGTCTGCTGCTTCCCAAAAACCCCGCTCAAATTTTAGCGTAACAGACAAGACGCTGCAACCTGAACAGGCAACAAAGCCTCTAGGTTTGACACGAAGGCCGCAGCAGCGCGTACGTGCTGCACGGCACGACCGGGCAAAGATGCGCGCGGCCAGTTCAGCGTCAGTAGCGTCAAGCCGGTTTTCTGTAACTTCCCGTTGTAGTCAAGTGTTATCGTTGGGAAAGACACCATCCCACGTGCCGGCGATCGCGAAAGACGAAAGGAAGCGGAGATACATAGTGTGGCGTCAAGGAGATCGTCCTGCAGCCGAATATCGCAGGGCTGGTGAGCTCGTACTTACATTGCCAAGCAATGCAGGCACTGTGGCAGACTGCGCTAAGGGTCAGGCAACCAAAGAGAAGAGCCCGCTGGGATGCGCCTCACTTGCTGGCTCTGACTGTGAGCCACAATTGGAAACGAAGAAACAGAAAGAGACTTTGTTCACACCTTTTACAATAAGTACCCTTTCGGCTTCCCCAAGCAGTAATGGCGAGGCTTACTCCCCCGGTAATTGTCTTCTATCCAGTAGAGTGAAGGATCATAGCCCGACAAGGTGTACAGGCCGGGGCTCTGCGCGCCTGCGATCCCTTCTGGAAGCGAGCGTTGGCGTGAAGGATATCAGGAATAGTGGTCCTTTTCCGCTATGCACTGTCCGCGCCTCTGTTCACGCCAGCATCAAGCAGCGAAAAAGTGAAGAGGCGGGTAGAGAGGGGAACGCTGGTGGCCGCCGAGACCCTCTCAAGCGTCCAGAAAGCCTCCCATTGGGCACGCACACAAAGAGCTGTCCTGAGGCTTTGCTGCCAGCCAGCCGCCTAGTAGCCCGTGAAACAGAGGGCTACCAAGACGCGATGCCTGAGGCAAAAGCTCCCGCCGCTGTGTATGACATTCCGCGGAGCGCATCAAAAATAGGAGCAGTTTTGTGGGAGTCTTCCCTGCCTGCGGGTCGCTTCTCCGATAGCCCAGCATCATCAACAGCTGAGAGGGAGGAAGGTGCTAGCGTACGTCGTACAGGCGCAGCCGAAACAGTGTGGCTGGAATCTAGTGTCGCGCACACTCTCCCGGCAGAGAAAGTAGCCCGGGAGTCCCTGTCGTATAGTACAGACAACCGGTCTACCGCGCCGCCCACTACGGTGTACCAAATGGCAAGTCAAACCGAAGACCCCTTGTGTAGCCAACTCACGTATGTGAGCGACAAAGAACTCGCTGGCGGTTCGCCTTCCCACGAGTATGACAGCCTTTTTGAAAAAGGCTCCCCAAGCGACGGCGGCAGTTGCTGCGCGTATGACGAACGTGTCAGCCCTAAATGCGCGCGCCTCTCAATGCGCTCCATGCGAGTAAACCGAGTGACGCAGTTACTGCCAGGCACACGTCCGGACGGAAGTCGGAATTCGAATGAGATCTCTCAGCTGCTTGCGTCGACAGACGGGATTGTGACAACCCGTCGACCCGTGCTGCAACGCCCAGCGACCAGGCGGCCTTCCACAGAAAGCCACGCCGGGCGGAAGTCAACCGTAGCCAGGAGCAGTACCAGCATCGGCCGCAATGGAGCAGAACGCAAAACCGCTTCTCCACTCTGTGAGAAGCGAATGCCGCCACCTGTCCTGGAGTTTAACATGGCGGTGCCTTCGCGGCGAAAGGCAGACGAGTACGTCATCGTCATTTTCATAGGGGAAATGACTGAGTTGCGAACAGAAAAGTATGTGCCACGTCTACAAGTGAGGGTGTCTCGTAGAATACTGGTGGGTCGCTCCTCCCCGTAAGCGTAAAGTCTAGTACTGATTTTATGGAACGTAACGGGCAGGAATGCCAGCGTGCCCTTGGGCCGCTGTTGTGTACCATGGAATTTCGGCACAAGACACGTAGACGCCCGAGGCTACCCCGTGCTTTCCAGCGTCTCTTGCGCCTTTCGTATTTGCATGCGCTTCACTTTTTGATGCGTAGCATGTCCTTGCTTGCGTTCTGGTGTCGTGGATGTCCTTGTGTCAGCCAGCGTGCGTTGCGCGCCCGCGCTATCAGTGTCAATGCTGCGACATGCTGGCTTGTCAGAGGCGTTTGAGGAATCAGGTGGTCACCTGTACTCGCTGCGCAATTCCTCTATCCAGGCGTCGAAAGCATTTTTTGGACTACCTTGCCCAACATTACGGGAAGCCGGTCTCGCGGAAGCAAAGTATGGACTCAGAACCAGAGGAGGAAAACGTCAGACGCCCTTCACGGTCTTCCGCGCCTCGCTTACGCCGTCAGGAGCACCCGTCAGAAACATGCGACGCTGCCGGCTCCGAAGACGCGGAGAGGGGAAAGAAGTTCCGGCACAGCACGCGGTCGAGATCGTTCGGCTGCGCATCCAATAGGGCGCCGATAATGCGTGCACTCGAGCACATTTGTTTAGCAGGTGATGCCCCCAGCGGAGACATTGCGAAGGCCATGATGTAAATTCTCCGTGCGCAGTTTCTGCGTACATCACCCGCGAAATGGACAGCACGCTGTCCTCTCCGAGTGCACTGGGGGGAGCATATTCAACCCCGTGGCTAGCAAGGAACGTTTGCCAGCATGAAAGAGCCGCACACATGATACTGTTGCCTGTGCAGAGAGTTGCGCTTGTGTAGCTACTCGCGTACGTTTGGAACTGCACGAGGAAGCAATCTGTATCAACAGCAGGAATGCTCTAGGCGACAGCAGCTCATGTTTCCACTAGAATCCTTCTTCCAGCCAGCACGACCCAGGGGGGTGTTTGGCGGAGAAATGCTTTTGTTTCTTGGTGATCGAGACAGTAGAAGTGAATATATTCGTCTCCCTCACGTGAAACAGCTGCGCAGGGAGGCATGGACCAGCGCTAGCAGTGCACAAATAGCGTAGGGACGTCTGTGCCAGAGATACAGGACCAAGGGCGGACTCTAATGGTGGAGCAATGCGGTGTGGCGGAGGTGACAGCACTAGCGTAGCTTTTCTTGTGGTTCTAAATACATGTGTTGCGCGGAGACATGATTTCATTCTCTGGTATTTAAACCAGTATCAGTAATTACAGGCGTGTGCCTTCTTCGGAGCCTGTGTTTAGTCTCCCCTCGCGCGTCCTTCTGCGCTACTCCTGGTGTCCTCTCAGTGGCTGTTTTTCGGCGAGAGGGCGCGCGCACTGGCTGACACCGTGCTCAACGGAAGAGGCAGCCACTACTACGACTTCTGTTCAGTTTTTCAAGCCTCACCTGGAAGCGTCCTTGGCGCCTCAATGTGTGCACCACTGTGGATTGGGTTTATGCGCTGTGTACAGGGAAGCTGAATACCAAGAAGCGAGAGAAGCTCTTTTCCTGTTTTGATGGTCCGTGGCACAATATTCGCATCTTCATTATATTGTTGAAGGACACTTGCGGCGCCAGCTGGGATCTGAGAGCGCTCTACGCGTTACATCCCCGTAAAGGCTTCTTAAAAGTAGGTGTAACTTTCTCTCTGTCAGCAGATGACTTCCGAGACGAATGTCACAGGAGTATCCCACACTGCTACAGAAAAACGGGCAGCATGCAGTCTGCAACGCATATGCCTTGGTAGTTCGTTTGAGTGCGAAGCGTAGCACGGACCGTCTGTGCAGGCAGCACGGATTTCCCTGGTGCCTGTCACAAAGTAGAGAACTTGCTTCTCGTGAGAAACCAGCTGCTCGTGCAGCGCGCTGGTGCGAACACACATATATAGCCGTAACATAGACCTCCGCAGCAAACGCAGCAGAGCCGTATAGAGGACGGAGGGAACACGACAGCGCTACTCGTATACGAAGGTATGTGCCACGTGTTTGTGGGCAGTGCTCTCGGTAGACGGCTGATTGCGAGCCCCAGTAGGTACAGACAACATGGTCGTTCTCGTCCCTCTCTTTGCCTTCTAGCAGATCTCTTTAACCTCGTACACATACTCTATTGTAGGGTAGCCCTCGTATACGTATTATACCGTACGCCTGCGCCCGCGTTCCCTGCAACTGCATGTCAGGTTGCTCAAGTATCGCCAGCGCCCAGCAAGCTCGAAGAGTCGATGGTTAAACACTTGTACCGATATGACTCCGGGTCGAAGACTCTGCATTTGCTGGAGGGAGCCCGAACCATCGGACCGACCACCGTCGCAGCAACTTTGATTAAAGGATGTCTATAGAGCAGCATTTTAGCAAGGAGGAACTGCGCTGCCGAGCTGGCCTCGTAGGTCTCTCAGCCGTAGAAAACAGCTGCAGCACATGAGATATTCTTGCGTAGGCTAGCATCCAAACGTCTTCAGCTTGCCGCCCTTCAGATCCTGCGGCATGACACCTTGAGGGGACTCTGCTCATACGAGTGGTTTCCCCGTGCACAGGTATCTGAATTTCTCCAGCGTAGCCTCCGTAATAACGTAGCAAAGGGACCGTTGAGCCTGATATGCACTTCGCTCTGCTCGACGGTGCACCTACAAACGCCGTCACTGTTATATAAGTGGCAAAATGAAGTAACCAAAGAATAGCAGCAGCAAAGGCGGCCACGTAGCTATCTTCTGTAGGAACTTACGGCTAGAAGGCCTCGGATTTGCTCTCCTCCACGCTCCTCATAGTGGCAGCTAATAGCGCTCTGCCAGCCAGTACGTATATCGTTGTGCTTCTCGAGTAGGCTGATATGCAAAGGGTTTCGCTTTTCGGTTGGATCGACCCGCGGTGTAGGCACAGCGAACCCACGTTGCTGCTCTGTGCGAAACATTTAGTGTTAGCAGTCTGTCAGTCTATTCTCTTTCGAAGCCTTCGCACTGGCTTTTCGGAAGGGCTCCGCCGCATGATGCGGATACCATTTCAGTTTTCAGTTCAATGCGCAGTCCTCTCTCGCTCTCATTGAAAGTCCTGGCGCCAGTCTTGCTACGGAAGTACCGAGGGCGTGACGGCTTAGAGGCTGTTCGCAGCTCGCGCGTCCGCCACTACTATCTGCCTAGTTATCTAGTTATCTATCTATCTATCTATCTATCTATCTATCCTTTTTGATATACATTATGCTCCTCAGCAGCGAGCCTATGAGACGTCACCACACGAAGACTGACAATACGGGCGCTCAACGTCCCCTCGCTGGCTGAGTCTTGTTTTCGCGCGTCGTGCAGCGTTGTGCCTGTATGGATTCACTTGTAGCGCTACCCTAAAAAACGCCTAGATCCGCCCCGTTTGCAGTCGACAAGTTTCTTTCAGTTGTTTATCTAACGGAAAGGTTAGTGCTTTTCCTACCACTCCCGATTCGCGCTGCTCAGCCCAGTGCACGTTCTTTATGATCACGGTTACAAAAGATATATCCACATGTCACCTCAAGTATTCTGCGGATGAGAGCACTACCGTGTCAAAAGGCTCCTGAACAAGAGGCAGTGGTTACACTGACTCGAAATACGCAGCCCCTCATCATGTCAGTAAACGACAACGCTGCCGGTCTGCGTGCCCGCTGATAAACCAAAAAAAACAGTGATTACTTGGCTTGTACTTACTAACACAATCACTGCAGCTCTCATAATCACTATGGCACGAGTTCTGCTCATCGGACTGATTATCGCTAGGAGTGCAACTGTCGTTATAGTCACCTGTTGTCATTAAGACGACCGATATGGAAAGACCGTAGCGAGCATGCCGCTCCTCCGACGTAGACGCCAAAGACAGGCAGGCCGAGCAGTTTGGTACACAATCTTGGTGCATGTTTCCAAGAGGCGAGTACCAAGCATGACTCCGTCAGTATATTTGCGGAGTTCGTCGGGTACGCCGGCCAGCTTGTCAGTA
>SJYA01005318.1:0-26168 GCA_006410615.1 Neotragus moschatus
CAGAGGATGAGATGGCTGGATGGCATCACTGACTCGATGGACGTGAGTCTGAGTGAACTCTGGGACTTGTTGATGGGGAGGCCTGGCGTGCTACGATTCATGGGGTTGCAAAGAGTGGGACATGACTGAGCGACTGAACTGAACTGAATTGTTGTTCCACGTCCAGGTCTAACTGTTGCTTCCTGACTTGCATACAGATTTCTCAAGAGGCAGGTCAGGTGATCTGGTATTCCTATCTCTCTGAAATTTCCACAGTTTATTGTGATCCACACAGTCAAAGCCTTTGGCATAGTCAATAAAGCAGAATTATATGTTTTTCTGGAATTCTCTTGCTTTTTCGATGATCCAGTGGATGTTGACAATTTGATCTCTGGTTTCTCTGCCTTTTCTAAAACCAGATTAAACATTTGGAAGCTCAGGGTTCACGTATTGGTGAAGCCTGGTTGGAGAATTTTGTGCATTATTTTACCAGCGTGTGAGATGAGTGAAATTGTGTGGTAGTCTGAGAATTCTTTGGCATTCCCTTTCTTTGGGATTGTAATGAAAACTGAAATTTTTCCAGTCTTGTGGCCACTGCTGTTTTCCAAATTTGCTGGCATACTGAGTGAAGCATTTTCACAGCATCATCTTTTAAGATTTGAAAGAACTCGACTGGAATATCATCACATCCACCAGCTTTGTTCATAGTGATGCTTCCTGAGGCCCACTTGACTTCACATTCCAGGATGTCTGGCACTAGGGGAGTCATCACACCATCGTGATTATCTGGGTCATGAAGATATTTTATGTATAGTTTTTCTGTGTATTTTTGTCACCTCTACTTAATATCTTCTGCTTGTTAGGTCCATACCATTGCTGTCCTTTTTGAGTCCATTTTTTTCTGTGAAATGGTCCCTTGGTATCTCTAATTTTCTTTAAGAGATCTCTAGAGTTTCTCATTCTATTGTTTTCCTACATTTGTTCACACTGATCACCAAGGAAGGCTTTCTTATCTCTCCTTGCTAGTCTTTGGAACTCTTCATTCAAATGGGTATATCTTTCCTTATCTCTTTTCCTTCTCCCTTCTCTTCTTTTCATAGCTATTTGTAAGGCCTCCTCAGACAGCCATTTTGCTTTTTTGCATTTATTTTTCTTGGGGATGGTCTTGATCCCTGTCTGTTGTCATGAAGCTGTGTCCATGGTTCATCAGGCACTCTCTCTATAAGATCTAGTCCCTTAAATTTCTCACTTTCACTGTATAGCCATAAGGGATTTGACTTAGGTCATACCTGAATGGTCTAGTGGTTTTCCCTACTCTCTTCAATTTAAGTCTGAATTTGGCAATAAGGAGTTAATGATCTGAGCCACAGTCAGCTCCTGGTCATGTTTCTGCTGATTGTACAGAGCTTCTTCATCTTTGGCTTCAAAGAATGTAATCAATCTGATTTCAGTGACGACCATCAAGTGTTGTCCATGTATAGTCTTCTCTTGTGTTGTTGGAAGCGAGTGATTGCTCTGACCAGTGCAGTCTCTTGGCAAAACTCTATTAGACTTTTCTCTGCTTTATCTTGTACTCCAAGGCCAAATTTATCTGTTACATCAAGTGTTTCTTAATTTCCTATTTTTGCATTCCACACACCTATAATGAAAAGGATATGTTTTTGGGTGTTAGTTCTATAAGTCTTGTAGGTCTTCATAGAACCGTTCAACTTCAGCTTCTTTAGTATTACTGGCTGGAGTATATACTTCAATTACCATGGTGTTGAAAGGTTTGCCTGGGATAAAAACAGAAATCATCACGTCGTTTTTGAGATTACATCCAACTACTGCATTTCAGACTCTTTTTTTGTTTATGATGGCTACTGCATTTCTTCTAAGGGATTCTTGCCCACAGTAGTAGATATAATGGTCATCTGAGTTAAATTCACGCATTCCAGGTCATTTTAGTTCACTGATTCTTAAAATGAAGATGTTGATTCTTGCCATCTCCTTTTTGATCCCTTCCAAATTGCCTAACATTCATGGACTTAACATTCCAGGTTCCTAAGCAATATTGCTCTTTACAGCATTTGACCTTGCTTCCATCACCAGTCACATGTACAACTGAGTGTTGTTTTTGCTTTGGCTCTGTCTCTTCATTTATTCCAGACTTATCTCTCCAGTGATCTTCAGTAGCATATTGGGCACCTATTGACCTGGAGAGTTCATCTTTCAGTGTCCTATCTTTTTGCCTTTTCATAGTGTTCATGGGGTTCTCAGGCAAGAATACTGAAGTTATTTGCCATTCCCTTCTCCAATGGACCACATGTAGTATACAAAAATTTATGCCTCAGTTTACTCATCTTTTAATACATTAAATGGAAATTATGACATCTATAATTATGAATAAGAAATGAACATAATGTACCTATTATGATGCTTTATAAGTTTTAACTGGAATTTGTTGTTTGATATCTGTCTTGGAGTCAGGATTAGCTATTTTGCTGCCTATGTCACTAACATCAGGCTTGTTACTTCTATAATTAGTTACCACCCTTTATTCCCACTACTTACCATTGCTTTTGATGGGTCAGATGCATAACCTCTCTTCACCAGAACATCCTATAAAGGAAAAGGATAATCTTGTATTTTAGCTTTTATTACAGTCTTTTCTTCCTTATAAGCTTCCCTTGAGCTTTGTTAGTGGATACTTGAATCCTACCCATATTTAGTCACAGTGCCAGAAGAGTTCCCAGAGGTTAGGGTGTTCATTTCTGTTTCCCTCTACCTAAACAAGCACACAGAGAAGACAATGGCAACGCACACTAGTACTCTTGCCTGGAAAATCCCATGGACGGAGGAGCCTGGTAGGCTGCAGTCCATGGAGTCGCTAAGAGTCAGACACGACTGAGCGACTTCACTTTCACTTTTCACTTTCATGCATTGGAGAAGGAAATGGCAACCCACTCCAGTGTTCTTGCCTGGAGAATCTTAGGGATGGCGGAGCCTGGTGGGCTACCATCTGGGTGGTCACACAGAATTGGATACAACTGAAGCGACTTAGCAGCAGCAGCAGCAGCAGCAAACAAGCACACAATACATTTCTTTGTGACTCTTAATTTTAGTGTCTATGTGATATTCCCCCGTCTATAAGTGCACTGAGCAAGGCTCCTAATGACTTATCCCTCCTTATCATGGACTTTCCAGTAGGTACAATATCTCTTCTAGAGTCTTAGAGATAGCACATCTGAGATTTGCAATTGCCTACGGGAGGCTTTCTATATAGCGATTTGTCTTTTAGTACTTCCTACCCTGACTAGGAACCTGCAATGTTAGGTCCATGAGCCAAGATAAATTAGAATTGGTCAAACAGGAGATGGCAAGAGTAAACATCGAATATTTTAGGAATCAATGAACTAAAATGGACTGGAATAGATGAATTTAATTCGGATGTCCATTATATCTACTACTGTGGGCAAGAATCCCTTAGAAGAAATGCAGTAGCCCTCATAGTCAACAAAAGAGTCCAAAGTGCAGTACTTGGGTGCAATCTCAAAAATGAAAGAATGATGTCTGTTTTTTTCCAAGCAAACAGTTCAATATCACAGTAATCCAAGTCCCCAACCATTAATGCGAAAGAAGCTGAAACTGGACAGTTCTATGATGACCTACAGACCCTCTAGAAGTAACACCAGGAAAAAAGATGTGCTTTTCATTTTAAGGCACTGGAATGCAAAAGTAGGAAGTCAAGAGATATCTGGAGTAACAGGCAAGTTTGGCCTTGGAGTACAAAATGAAGCAGGGAAAAGATTAAAACTTTTTCTAAGAGAACACACTGGTGATAGCCAACATCCTCTTTCAACAACACTAGAGATGACTCTACACATGGACATCACCAGATGGTCAATACCAAAATCAGATTAATTACATTCTTTGCAGCCAAAGGTGGAAAAGCTCTATCAGTTCAGTTCAGTTGCTCAGTTGTGTCTGACTCTTTGTGATGCCATGGACTGCAGCACACCAGGCCTCCCTGTCCATCACCAACTCCTGGAGTTTACTCAGACTCATGTCCATTGAGTTGGTGATGCCATCCAACCATCTCATTCTGTCATCCCCTTCTCCTCCTGTCTTCAATCTTTCCCAGCATCAGGGTCTTTTCAAATGAGTCAGTTCTTTCCATTAGGTGGCCAAAGTATTGGAGTTTCAGTTTCAATATCAGTCCTTCAATGAACATCCAGGACTGATCTCCTTTAGGATGGATTGGTTGGATCTCCTTGAAGTCCAAGGGACTCAAGAGTCTTCTCCAACACCATAGTTCAAAAGCATTGATTCTTCTGTGCTAAACTTTCTTTATAGTCCAACTCTCACACCCATACATGACTATTGGAAAAACCATAGCCTTGACTAGACGGACCTTGTTGGCAAAGTAATGTCTCTGCTTTTTAATATGCTTTCTACATTGGTCATAACTTTCCTTCCAAGGAGTTAGCATCTTTCAATTTCATGGCTGCAGCTACCATCTACAGTGATTTTGTAGCCCAGGAGAATAAAATATGTCATGGTTTCCATTTTTTCTCCTTCTATTTTTCATGAATTGTTGGGACCAAATGCCATGAGTTTAGTTTTCTGAATGTTGAGTTTCAGGCCAGCTTTTTCGTTTTCCTCTTTCATCCTCATCAAGATAATCTTTAGATCTTATTCACTTTCTGCCATCAGAATGGAATCATCTGCATACCTGAGGTTGTTAATGTTTCTCCCAGCAATATTGATTTCAGCTTGCAATTCTTCTAGCCCGTCATTTCACATGATGTACTCTGCATATAAGTTCAATAAGCAGGTGACAATATTCAGACTTGTCATACTCCTTTCTCAATTTTGAACCATTCTGTTGTTCCATGTCTCCTTTTAACTATTGCATTTTGACCTGCATATAGGTTTCTCAGGAGACAGGTAAGGTGGTAAGATATTCTCTCCTTTTTAAGAACTGTCCACAATTTGTTGTGATCAACACAATCAAAGACTTTAGGATAGTCAGTGAAACCAAAATAGATATTTTTCTGGAATTCCTGTGTTTTCTCTGTGATTCAAGGAATTTGGCAATTTGATCTCTAATTCCTCTGCATTTTCTAAACCCAGCTTGCACATCTGGAAATTCTCAGTTCACATACTGCTGAAACATAGTTTGAACAATTTTGAGCATAACTATTCTTCATTTTTTTTAAAAATTATTTTGAGACTTAGCCAGAGTTGCCTGTGAGTGTTGCCTGCTGGGAAATAGCCAATAAAGGTGTGGGTTGACAATGGCCTGATGCAGAGTCAGGGGCACTGGGAGCATCTGTTCTATGCTCATTCATCAGAAGGCAAATAGAAGAATCAAGAACTTCAATCCCATGGCCTCCAGAATGAAAATGAGAATCACAGAAAGTAATCAAATGATCATATGGATCACAGCCTTGTACAACTCAACAAAACTATGAGCCATGCTGTGCAGGGCCACCTAAGATGGATGGGTTATGGTGGAGAGTTTCTGACAAAATGTGATGCACTGGAGAAGTGAATGGTTAACTACTTCTGTATTCTTGCCTTGAGAACCTCATGAAGAGTACAAATGGCAAAAAGATATGCCACTGAAAGATGAGCCCCCCAGATCAGTAGGTGTCCAAAATGGGATATAGATTATAAAAATAAGAAAAGGAGGAAAGATTAGTAGAAGGAAAAACACTAGCTAATCTCTCTCAAAAACTTTACCTGGAACTGGCCTTAGGTGAGATATGATTTACATTCAGAAAATAGTTATCACCTAGAATAGTTAATGTTAATTGTTATACTGCTCTATAATGTATTTAAATTCATTTTGGCCTGATTCTGATACTGAAACAGGTAAAATATGCAGTTTCTAAAATCTCATTTAGTTACTCAACAAATATCTCGTAGGCACCCACTGTGTACCAGCTATTAGGTACTTGAGATATATCAGTGAAACAATAGACAAAGAATGCTGACCTTAGCAGAATTTACAATCTATTTGAGGGAGATATAAAATATAACTATATAGTGTGTTAAAAGTTGAGCCGTGCCATGGGTAAAGGAATAGCAGAGGGTGAATGACTGGAGTCTTTAGGGAAACTGGGATGATTGTAGGTTTAAACAGTGTACTAGAGTTAGTGTCATTGACAAGGTGACATTTGACTTAGCTTTGAAGGTAGAGAGAGATTTAGTTATGCAGAAAACTGGGGGAAGAATATTTCAATCAAAGGAAACAGCCACTATAAAAACCATTAAGAAGAACTACTTGTACTGAGTGAGTGGAAAACAGTAAGTGAGGAGGTGAGAAAGGTAAGAAGTAAAAGGTCTACTGTATGGCCTTTGGTTTTGTTAGAGAAATTTGGAGTCATTGGAAGGTTTTGAGCAGAAAAATGAGATCTGATCTACATTTATCTTAATGATGCCACTCTGGCTGTTGTGTTGAGAACAGATTTCAGGGGTGGAAGAGTGGAAGCAGAGAGAATAGTCAAGAGGTTATTACAACTAATTTATATGGGATATGACTGTTGACCATGTAAAGCAGAACAAATGATGCTGCTGGTTATATTTTGAAGGGAGAGTCTACAAGAATCCCTGATGGATGGGACATAGGGTATGAAATAGAAAAGTTGAAGATGTCACCAACACATTTGGCCTGAGCTGCTGCCACTGCTAAGTCACTTCAGTCGTGTCCGACTCTGTGTGACCCCATAGATGGCCTGAGCAATGAGCAGCAAACATGGTAGAGTAGAAACACCCTGAGCTCAGCTCCCACGAGCACAAAAATATCACAAAAAGCTGCAGAACAACCATCAGTGAAAGATATTGGAAACTACCAGACAAGATCTTCTACAACTAAAGTCATAAAGAAGAATAATGATAAGACAGGTAGGCACTGTGGATTTATGATATATCAAATCCCATAAGTCCAGGCGGGAGACCCAGAAACTAGAGAGCAATTATATTGCAGAGGTTCTCCCAAAAAAGTAAGAGCTCTGAGACCCACATCATCTTCTGCAGCTTGACTGTCCAACATCAGGAAGAGGAACTCCCAAAGAATATGGCTTTGAAAGCCAGGGAGGCTTAGTTGCAGGAACTCTAAAAGGCTGGGTGGGGGGTAAGAGAGACTTTACCCTTAAGAGATGCCAATGAAATGTCACATGCAAAGGGAAAAGGGAAAAAAGACTAATTCGGTGGGAATATGGACAAGAACCACCTCTTGGAGGGTCTTGTGTGGAAGCTGTGGCTCCGATGAGAGACATATTAGGAAGTTGTATGTGTCTGCACCCTCCTAGTGGCTGACATCTTGGGTCATTGGCACCAAAATGTAGTCCAAGCCAACAGCCTGTCATCTCCAGTACAAGGATGCGTCAGGAAAAATAACTAACTGGACAGGGACAGAGCCCCATCCATAAGCAGATAGGCTGCCTAAAGTTATCCTGGGCCAACAGCCACTTCATGACGTGCCCCTAGACACAGCCTTGCCCACCAGAGGGACAAGGCCCCAATACACACACCAGTGGGCCCTACAAGCAATAAGTCTGCACAAGCTTCTAGACCACCCCACTCACCAGGGGGTAGACATCAGAAGTAAAAAAAAAAAGTAAAATACAACAGATTGTTGGGAAAAAAATTTCAGGCTAGACCATACCTTAGAAACTTGTCTCTTGTGTGAAAAGGGGCATGTATCCTGGGGACATATAGGGTATCTCCAGTAGAGGGCTACTTCTCCAAGTTTGAGAAATGTAACTAACTCACCACATACCTAAAAATACAAACAGCAACTTAGATATAATGACGTGGCAGAGGATTATATTTCAGATGAAAGAGTAATACAAAACCCCAGAAGAACTAAGCGAAGTGTAAATATACTAATAAGAATCAATAGAAGACTAAATGATACAGAAGAATGGGTCATCATCAGAGAAATAGAAATTGCTACTGCAGAACAGAAAAAAGAAAAATGAATGAAAAGAAATGAGGACAGTTTAAGAGACCTTTGGGACATTAAGCACACTGATATTTGCATTATAAGGTACAAGAAAGAGAAGAGAGAGAGAGAAAAGACCCTAGAAAATATTTGAAGAGATAATGAGCTGAAAACAATTCCTTAACTTGGGAAAGGAAACAGTCACCCAAGTCCAGGAAATGCAGAGAATACCATACAGGGTTAACCCCAAAGAGAGATATACTGAGGCAGCTTATAATCAAAATGACAAAAAATAGAGAGACTATTAAAGGCAACAAGATAAACATAACAAATAACATACAGGGAGCTTCCATAAGACTATCAGCTGATTTTTCAAGAGAAAAATCTGCATGCCAGAATAGAATGGCACAATATAGTTAAAGTAGTGAAGGGAGAACTCTACAAACAAGAATACTGTACCCAGCAAGGCTCTTCAGATTTGATGGAGAAATCAAGAGCTATACAGATAAGCAAAAGATAAAAGATTTCAGCACCACTAAACCAATTTTATAAAAAATATTAAAGGAAATTCTCTAGGTGGAAAAAAAAAGGTCACAACTAGAAACAAGAAAATTAGAGAATGAAAAATCTCACCAGTAAAGGCAAGGATATACTAAAGACATGGAATAATCCACAAAAAAACTCATTGGGAATTTAAAAGACAAAAGTAATAAAATCACATGTATCCACAATAAGTGGTTAAAGGATACACAAAATAATTAGAAGGAAATATGGTATCAAAAACAGCAATCATTAGTGGCTGCTGCTGTTGCTGCTAAGTCACTTCAGTCATGTCTGACTCTTTGTGACCCCATGAATTGCAGCACGTCAGGCCTCCCTCTCCATCACCAACTCCCGGTGATCACTCAAACTCATGTCCATCGAGTCCATGATGCCATCCAGCCATCTCGTCCTCTGTCGCCCTTTTCTGCCTGCCCCCAATCCCTCCCAGCATCAGAGTCTTTTCCAATGAGTCAACTCTTCACATCAGGTGCCCAAAGTACTGGAGTATCAGCTTTAGCATCATTCCTTCCAAAGAACACCCAGGACTGATCTCTTTCAGAATGGAGTGGTTGGATCTCCTTGCAGTCCAAGGGACTCTCAAGAGTCTTCTACAACACCACAGTCAAAAGCATCAATTCTTCGGTGCTCAGCTTTCTTCACAGTCCAACTCTCACATCCACACATGACTACTGCAGAAACCATAGCCTTGACTAGATGGACCTTTGTTGGCAAAGTAATGTCTCTGCTTTTTAATATGCTATCTAGGTTGATCATAACTCTCCTTCCAAGGAGTAAGCATCTTTTAATTAAGAGATTAGCAACATGTTATACACACACACACATATATAGTCTCTCTCTATATATATATGGAGAGAGAGTAAGGGGAGACAGAGAGAGAGAAAGGGCAAGAGACAGAGAAAGGAGAGAGGGAGATTCTTATAGTAAAACATGGTAATTTCAGGCCAAATATCTACGGTAGATATACATACAAAAAAGAAAAGGAATCCAGACATAACACTAAAGATAGTCATCAGATTACAAGAGGAAAAAAAATCACAAGTAGAATGATGAAAAGAAGACCTACAAAAACAAATTCAAAACAAATAACAAAATGGCAACAGCAACATGCATATCTATAATTATCTTAAAAATAATGGACTAAATGCTTCAACCAAAAGACAGACAAGTTGAATAGACAAAAACAAACAAAAAACAACACAAAAACAATAACAACAACAAAAAGATAACCAAGACCTGTATGTATGTTGCCTATAGGAGACTCACTTCAGATCTAGAGATACACACAGACTGAAAATGAGGGGTTGGAAGGAGGTTATTCATACAAATGGATATAAAGGCTGCAGACTGTGAAGAAGGCTGAGCGCCGAAGAATTGATGCTTTTGAACTGTGGTGTTGGAGAAGACTTGAGAGTCCCTTGGACTGCAAGGAGATCCAACCAGTCCATTCTGAAGGAGATTGGCCCTAGGATTTCTTTGGAGGGAATGATGTTAAGCTGAAGCTCCAGTACTTTGGCCACCTGATGCGAAGAGTTGACTCACTGGAAAAACCTCTGATGCTGGGAAGGATTGGGGGCAGGAGAAGGGGACGACAGAGGATGAGATGGCTGGATGGCATCACTGACTAGATGGACGTGAGTCTGAGTGAACTCTGGGAGTTGGTGATGGAGAGGGAGGCCTGGCGTGCTGCAATTCATGGGGTTGCAAAGAGTTGGACACGACTGAGTGACTGAACTGAACTGAACTGAACTGAGCAATACATATATTAGAAAGAAATAGAGTCTGTTGTAAGCATAAAGTAGGACACTATATAATAACGATCAATCTAAAAAGAAGCTATAACAATTGTAAATACATATGCATGCAACAGAAGAAAACTCCCATATATAAGGGAAATGTTAACAGATGTAACATTGGAGCAATCAACAGTAACACAGTAATATGGGGGGATTTCAGCATTCTGCTCACATCAAGCGACAGGTCATCTAGACAGAAAAATCAATAAAGAAACACAGGACTTAAATGACACTTTAAACCAGATGGAATTCATGGATATTTGTAGAGCATTCCATCTGAAAGCAGCAGAATACACATTCTTTTCAAGTGTACATGGAACATTCTCCCGGATAGATCACATGCTGGGCCACAAAGCAAGCCTTGGTGAATTTAAGAAAACTGAGGTCATATCAAACAACATTTTTACCACAATGCTATGAGGCTAGAAACCAACAACAAACAGAAAACTGTAAAAAACACGAACACGTAGAGGCTAAGCAATATGCTACTAAGCAACCAATGTCACTGAAGAAATCAAAGGAAAAAATTAAAAAATCAGTTCAGTTTAGTTCAGTCGCTTAGTCGTGTCTGACTCCTTGTGACTCCATAGATTGCAGCATGCCAGGCATCCCTGTCCATCACCAACACTAACACCTAGAGCTTACTCAAACTCATGTCCATTGAGTCGGTGATGGCATCTAACCATCTCATCCTCTGTTGTCCCCTTCTCCCCCTGCCTTCAATCTTTCCCAGCGTCAGGGTCTTTTCAAGTGAGTCAGTTCTTTGCCATCAGGTAGTCAAAGTGTTGGAGTTTCAGCTTCAGCATCAGCCCTTCCAATGAATATTCAGGATTGATTTCCTTTAGGAGGGACTGGTTGGATCTCCTTGCAACCCAAGGGACTCTCAAGAGTTTTTTCCAACACTATAGTTCAAAAGCATCAATTCTTCAGCACTAAGATTTCTTTATAGTCTAACTCTCACATCCTTACATAACTGCTGGGAAAACCATAGCTTTGACTAGATGGACCTTTATTGGTAAAGTAATGTCTCTGCTTTTTAATACGCTGTCTAGGTTGGTCATAGCTTTTTTCCAAAGAGCAAGTGTCTTTTAATTTAATGGCTGTTTAGAGAAAAATGAAAATGAAAACCAAAACTTATGGAATGAAGGAAAAACAGTTCTAAAGGGGAGATTTCTAGAGATAGAAGCTTTCCTCAGGTAACAAGAAAAATCTTAAGTTAACAACCTAACTTTACACCTAAATTGACTAGAGAAAGAAGAACAAACAAAACCCAAAGTTAATAAAAGGAAAGAAATTATAAAGATTAGAAAAGACATAAGTAAGACACTAAGAAAGCAATAGAAAAGATGAATGAAACTAAAAGTTTGTTATTCACAAAAATAAATGAAAAAAACAAAGCAAGTAGAATTTGAACATTTAATAGTTTCATTTTCCAATTTATCAGAAGTAAATTCTATTTAAGAAGTATTTCTGACCAATCAAAAAATGTGTTCAAATAAAACAATCATTTGGAGTTAGAAGAAATATTAAATATCCTTTTAAAAATAAGAAAACATTAATAAACTGTTATTCAGTCTCTTTTTTTAAAATTATTTTTTCTTTTTAATTGGAGGCTAATTACAATATTGTGGTGGTTTTGCCATAAATTCACATGAATCAGGCATGGGTGTACATGTATTCCCCATCCTGACCCTCTCTCCCACCTCCCTTCCCATCCCATCTCTCATGGTTATCCCAGTGGACCAGCCCTGAGCACCCTGCCTCATGAATCAAACCTGGAATAGGGATCTATTTCACATTAAGTTAATATACATGTTTTAATGCTATTGTCTCAAATTATCTCACCCTCACCTTCTCCCACAGAGCACAAAAATCTGTTCTTTACATCTATGTCTCTTTTTCTGTCTCACGTATAGGGTCATCATTACGATCTTTCTAAATTCCATATATATGCATTAGTATACTGTATTGGTGCTTTTCTTTCTGACTTACTTAGCTCTGTATAATAGACTCCAGTTTCATTCACCTCATTAGAACTGATTCAAATGCATTTTTTTTAATGGCCGAATAATACTTCATTGTGTATATGTACCACAGCTTTCTTATCCATTCATCTGCTGATGGACATCTAGGTTCCTTCCATGTCCTGGCTATTATAAACAGCGATGAACATTTGGGTACACGTGTCTCTTTCAATTCTGGTTTCCTCAGTGTGTATGCCCAGCTGTGGGATTGATGGGTCATAAGGCAGTTCTGTTTCCAGTTTTTTAAGGAATCTCCACACTGTTCTCCATAGTGGCTGTACTAGTTTGCATTCCCACCAACAGTGTAAGAGGGTTCCCTTGTCTCCACACCCTCTCCAGCATTTATTGCTTGTAGATTTTTGGATAGCAGCCATTCTGACTGGCATGAGATGGTACCTCATTGTGGTTTCCATTTGTATTTCTCTGATAATGAGTGATGTCGTGCATCTTTTCATGTGTTAGTCATTGGTATGTATTCTTTGGAGAAATGTCTTTTTAGTTCTTTGGCCCATTGTTTGATTGGGTCACTTATTTTTCGTAATTGAGCTACAAGAGCTGTTTGTATATTTTTGAGATTAATTCTTTGTCAGTTGCTTCATTTGTCATTATTTTCTCCCATTCTGAAGATTGTCTTTTCATCTTGCTTATAGTTTCCTTCGTTGTGGAAAGATTTTAAGTTTAATTAGGTCCCATTTATTTATTTTTGCTTTTATTTCCATTATTCTGGGAGGTGGGTCATAGAGAATTCAGCTGTGATTTATGTCAGAGAGTGTTTTGCCTATGTTTTCCTCTAGGAGTTTTATGGTTTCTGGTATTACATTTAGATTTTTAAACCATTTTGAGTTTATTTTTGTGTGTGGTGCTAGAAAGTGTTTTAGTTTTGTTCTTTTACAAGTGGTTGAACAGTTTTCCCAGCAACACTTGTTACAGAGATTGTCTTGTCTCCGTTGTATATTTTTGCCTCCTTTGTCAAAGATAAGGTGTCCATAGGTACATGGATTTATCTCTGGGCTTTGTATTTTTTTCCATTGATATATATTTCTGTCTTTGTCCCAGTACCATACTGTCTTGATGACTGTTGCTATGTAGTATAGCCTGAAGTCAGGCAGGTTGATTCCTCCAGTTCCATTCTTTCTCAAGATTGCTTTGGCTATTCGAGATTTTTTGTATTTCCATACAAACTGTGAAATTATTTGTTCTAATTCTCTGAAAAATACCATTGGTAGCTTGATAGGGATGTCAATGAATCTATAGATTGCTTTGGGTAGTATACTCATTTTCACTATATTGATCCTTCTGATCCATGAATATGGTATATTTCTCCATCTATTTGTGTGCTCTTTGATTTCCTTCATCAGTGTTTTATAGTTTTTTATATGTAGGTTTTTTGTTTCTTTAGGTAGATATGTTTCTAAGTATTTTATTCTTTTTGTTGTAATGGCGAATGGAATTGTTTCTATAATTTCTCTTTCGGTTTTCTCATTGTTAGTGTATAGGAATGCAAGGGATTTCTGTGTGTTAATTTTATATCCTGCAACTTTACTGTATTCATTAATTAGCTCTAGTAATTTTCTGGTGGAGTATTTAGGGTTTTCTATGTAGAGCATCATGTCATCTGCAAACAGTGAGAGTTTTACTTTTTTTCTGATATGGATTCTTTTTATTTCTTTTTCTGCTCTGATTGCTGTCGCCAAAACTTCCAAAATTATGTTGAATAGTAGTGGTGAGAGTGGGCATCCTTGTCTTGTTCCTGACTTTCGGGGCAATGCTTTCAATTTTTCACTACTGAGGATAATGTTTGCTGTGTGTCATATATAACTTTTATTATGTTGAGGTATATTCATTCTATGCCTGCTTTCTGGAGGGTTTTTATCATAAATGGATGTTGAATTTTGTCAAAGGCTTTCTCTGGATCTATTGAGATAATCATATGGTTTTTATCTTTTAATCTGTTAATGTGGTCTATCACATTGATTGATTTGCAAATATTGAATCCTTGCATTCCTGGGATAAAGCCCACTTGGTCATGATGTATGATCTTTTAAATATGTTGTTGGATTCTGTTTGCTGGAATTTTGTGAAGGGTTTTTGCATCTATGTTCACCAGTGATATTGGGCTCTCATTTTCTTTTTTGTGGCAGCTTTGTTTGGTTTTGGTATTAGGGTAATAGTGGCCTCATAGAATGAGTCTAGAAGTTTACCTTCCTCTGCAATTTTCTGGAAGAGTTTGAGTAGGATAGGCTTTAGTTGTTCTCTCAATTTTTGGTAGAATTTAGCTGTGAAGTCTTCTGGTCCTGAGCTTTTGTTTGCTGAAAGATTTCTGATTACAGTTTTTATTTCTGTGCTTGTGATAGGTCTGTTAAGATTTTCTATTTCTTCCTAGTTCAGTTTTGGAAAGTATACTTTTCTAAGAATTTGTCCATTTCTTCAAAGTTGTTCATTTTATTGGCATATAGTTGCTGACAGTAGTCTCTTATGATCCTTTGTATTTCTGTGTTATCTGTTGTGATTTCTGCATTTTCATTTCTAATTTTGCTTTTTTTGATTCTTCTCCCTTTGTTTCTTGATGAGTTTGCCTAATGGCTTGTCTATTTTATTTATCCTTTCAAAGAATCAGCTTTTAGTTTTGTTGATTTTTGCTATAGTCTCTTTTGATCTTTTGCATTTATTTCTGCCCTAAGTTTTGTGATTTCTTTCCTTCTACTAACCCTGGGGTTCTTCACTTCTTCCTTTTCTAGTTGCTTTATGTGTAGATTTAGGTTATTTATTTGATTCCTCTCCTGTTTCTTGAGGTAGGCTTGTATTGCTATGAACCTTCCCCTTAGCAATGCTTTTACTGAATCCCATAGGTTTTGGGCTGTTGTGTTTTCATTTTCATTACTTTCTATGCATATTTTGATTCCTTTTTTTATTTCTTCTGTGACTTGTTGGTTAGCCGGAAGTGTGTTGTTTAGCCTCCATATGTTTGTATTTTTCATAGTTTCTTTCCTGTAGCTGACATCTAATCTTACCGCATTGTGATCAGAAAAGGTGCTTGAGATGATTTCAAATTTTTTTGAACTTACCAAGGGTAGATTTATGGCCGAGTATGTGATCTGTCCTGGAGAAAGTTCCGTGTGCACTTGAGAAAAAGATGAAATTCATTGCTTTAGAGTGAAATGTCCTATAGATATCATTTAGGTCTAACTGGTCCATTGTATCATTTAAAGTTTGTGTTTCCTTGCTAATTTTCTGTTTAGTTGATCTATCCATAGGTGTGAGTGGGGTATTAAAGTTTCCCACTATGATTGTGTCACTGTTAATTTCCCCTTTCATATTTGTTAACATTTGCCTTACATATTGCGGTGCTTCTATGTTGGGTGCCTATTTATTTATAATTGATATAATTGTATTGATCCTTTGATCATTATGTAGTGACCTTCTTTGTCTCTTTTCACCGGCCTTTATTTCAAAGTCTATTTTATATGATATGAGTATTGTTACTCCTGCTTTCTTTTGGTCTATATTTGCGTGAAATATCTTTTTTCCAGCCCTTCAGTTTCAGTCTGTATGTGTCCCTTGTTTTGAGGTGGGTCTCTTGTAGACAGCATATATAGGGGTCTTGTTTTTTGATCCATTCAGCCAGTCTTTGTCTTTTGGTTGGGGCATTCAATCCATTACATTTAAGATAATTATCAATCAGTATGATCCTGTTACCATTTACTTTGTTGTTTTGGGTTCAATTTTATGCACCTTTTCTGTGTTTCCTGTCTAGAGAAGATCCTTTAGTATTTGTTGGAGAGCTGGTTTGGTGGTGCTGAATACTCTGAGCTTTTGCTTGTTTGTAAAGCTCTTGATTTTTCCTTCATATTTGAATAAGATCCTTGCTTGGTACAGTAATCTGGGTTGTAAGTTTTTGTCTTTCATCAATTTAAGTATGTCCTGCCATTCCCTTCTGGCTTGAAGAGTTTCTATTGAAAGATCAGTTGTTATCATTATGGGGATCCCCTTGTGGGTTAATTGTTGGTTTTCTCTTGCTGCTATTAATATTCATTCTTTGTGGTTTGATCTTCACTAATTTGATTAATATTGTCTTGGGGTGTTTCACCTTGAAACACCTGTTTGGGACTCTCTTCTATTTCTTGGACTTGGGTGGCTATTTCCTTCCCCATTTTAGGGAAGTTTTCAAGTATTATCTCAAGTATTTTCTCCTGGCCTTTCTTTTTGTCTTCTTTTTCTGGACTCCTATGATTTAAATGTTGAGGCATGTGACATTGTCCCAGATGTTTCTGAGGTTGTCCTCATTTCTTTTCTTTTTTTCTTTTTTCCTTTCTGCTTCATTTATTTCCACCATTCTATCTTCCACCTCACCTATCCTATATTCTGCCTCATGTTTTCTACTATTGGTTCCCTCTAGAGTGCTCTTTGGAAGGAATGATACTAAAGCTGAAACTCCAGTACTTTGGCCATCTCATGCGAAGAGTTGACTCATTGGAAAAGACTCTGATGCTGGGAGGGATTGGGGGCAGGAGGAAAAGGGGATGACAGAGGATGAGATGGTTGGATGGCATCACCGACTCAATGAACATGAGTTTGAGTGAACTCCGGGAGTTGGTGAAGGATGGGGAGGCCTGGCGTGCTGTGATTCATGGGGTCGCAAAGAGTCGGACATGACTGAGTGACTGAACTGAACTTAAAGTGCTTTTGATTTCAGCTATTGCATATTGATTGATTCTTTTTTTAAAAAAATTTCTTGTAGGTCCTTGTTAAACTTTTCTTGCATCTTCTCAATGTGTATCTCCAGACTATTTATCTGTAACTCCATTTTGTTTTCAAAATTTTGGATTATTTTTACTATCATTATTCTGAATTCCTTTTCAGATAGACTACCTAACTTCTCCTGTTTTGTTTGATTTGGTGGGCTTTTATCATGTTTCTTTACCTGCTGAATATTTTTCTGCCTTTTCCTCTTGTTTAGATTGCTGTTTGGGGTGGTCTTTTTGTGTACTGGAAGTTTGTGGTTCCTCTTTATTGTGGAGGTTCCTCTTTATTGTGGAGGTTCTTCCCTGTGGGTGGGGTTGGATGAGTGGCTTGTTAAGGTATCCTGGTTAGGAAAGCTTGCTTCAGTGTTCTGGTGTGTGGAGCTGGATCTCTTCTCTCTGGAGTGCAATGAAGTGTCCAGTAGTCAGTCTTGAGGTGTCTATGTGTTTGGTGTCACTTTTGGCCGCCTGTATTTTTGTGCTCAGAGTTATGTTCTTGTGTTGTTGGAGAATTAGCTTGGTATGTCTTGCTCTGGAACTTGTTGGCTCTTGGATGGAGCTTGGTTTCAGTGAAGGTATGGAGGCTTTTGGATGAGCTTTTGTCGACCAATGGTCCCTGGAGTCAGATTTCTGGTGATGTGAAGTTTTGGATTTAGGCCTGCTGCCTTTGGCTTCCAGTCTTATTCTTGTAGTAACCTCAAGTCTTCTCCATCCATACAGCACTGATGACAAAACATTTAGATTAATGGTGAAAAGATTCTCCACAGTGAGGGACACCCAGAGAGGTTTAGAGTTACTTGAAGAAGAGAAGAGGGAGGAGGGACAAGAGGTGACCAGGAAGAGAAGAGGGGGTATCAAAAGGGAGAGAGCAGTCTAGCCAGTAATCAATTCCATATTGCTCTCCACAGTCTGGAACACTCAGAGAGGCTAATGGAATTCCATAGAGAAGAGAAAAGAGAGTAAGGAGATTGAGGTGACTAGGAGGAGAGGAGGGGGAGTCAAAAGGAGAGAGACCAATCTAGCCTGTGATCAGTTCCCTAAGTTTTCTCCACAGCCCAGAACACACAAAGAGATTCACAGAGTTAAGTGGAGAAGAGAAGGGGAAGGGAGGAAATAGAGGTGACCTAGGGGAGAGAAAGGAGGGTCAAAACGGGAGAGAGCAATCAAGTCTGTGATCACACTCCTAAGTAAAAATGGGTACTGAAGATTGGATTCTTAAAGGTACAAAATTGATAAAAACTAACAAAAAAAATTACCAAAGATTAAAAATCTAGAGTAGAGGTTAGACTCTCAAAAATACAATATTTAAAAAAAATCACAAAATTATATTAAACAATATGAAATTTGCTTTAAAAATAGTCTTTTTTTTCCCCCAAGGTAACAGATTTTAAAAATGAAAATTAAAGGATTAAAATAAAAAATTAAAAAACAATAATAGTAAAATATATTTAGGAATTTCTTTGCAGGTGTTGAGGGCACCTTATACTTTTTCTCAAAGTCTATAGGTACTTTCCACCTTATACTTTTTCTCAAAGTCTATAGGTACTTTCCAATGTAGTCAGTGTTTACTACAGGTTTTTAATCTGTTGCACCTGTCAGTTCCAGAGCCGTTCCCTCTTCTTGGTTTGACTTCCTCTGTTTGCAAGTTTCTTCAGTATCTAACTTCTGCCCTGACATAAGTGGGTGAAGATGGTTATTTATTTAGGCTTACTTGTTCAATTGTGCTGTGGGGAGGGAGGAACACTGCAAACAAATATCACTGGTGGGTGTGGAGAGTGCTCGCAGTGTCTGGGTCACAATGGATTTGCCCCTGCTCATGGCGTGTGTGCTTTATGAATCTACACTGCTTAGGCTCCAGGTTACTCTGCAGGGGAACTTTCTGGGGTAGGCCCTGGATTGCATGCACTTCCCAGATTTACACCACTCAGGTTCAGGTTCTTGGGTGCTTCACAAAGGCACAGACTCAGTTGGGCCTGCATTTTTGTGCCCGTGTTTTGTGCCCTTCCCAGGTCCAAGCAGCTTAGGTGACCAGGTGTTTGGCAAGCACACACTCCCCAGGTGTGGTGCGTCTTATCACCACCCCGGTCCCAGCCACTCAGTTTCCTGGTGCGCAGTTGCATCACAGGTGTGCCGTGTGTCTCTTCTGGGGAGCTGATCTCTGGCTGTGACCGTCCTGATGTATATCAACCATCCAGGATCCCAGGAAGACTTGGTAAGTGACTAAGAGCATCCTCACAGTTTGGTAGGGGATACTGTCTGTCGCCAAGTTTGCCCCTTTCCTTCTGGCTGTGGCTGGCACCCGCCTGCCTCCCTGCCTCTGATGGGGGATGGGCCGGTCTGCAGCCGGCTAGGTCTCCTCCGGTATTTGCTTAGTCCTTTGTTCTGTGAGTGGGCCCAGTAGTGCCTCAGGTTAGAGGTTTTCACGGGAAAATTCTCTCTCTCTCTCTCTTTCCTCCTCTGCCATCCCCACCCCCCACCCGGCTATCCCATGGTTTTGGTTGCTATCTCACGTTAGCTCCATCAGATTGCCCTCAGGTCATTCAGGCCCAGTCCTTACACTAAGCAATGCAGCCTGCACCTCCCTGTTCAGCCCCCACCTTGCTGGTGGTGGACGCAAGTATCTGGGCTACTTCTCATCTGGGAGTTGTAGTTAGACCCATAATCTGTGGGTTTTATTTATTTGTTTTTTTCCTCCCAGTTATGTAGCCCCCTGAGATTCCAAAACTCCCCACAGACCCACCAGTGAGAGGGTCTCCTGGTGTTTGGAAACTTCTCTTGTAAGACTCCCTCCCTGGGACGGGTCTCCATCCCTAAATCTTTTATCACTCTTTTTATCTTTTATATTTTGTCCTACCTCCTTTTGAAGACAATGGGCTGCCTTTCTGGGTGCCTGGTGCCATCCACTAATGTTCAGAAGTTGTTTTGTAGTATTTACTCAGCATTCAAATGATCTTTTGATGAATTGTGGGGGAGAAAGTGATCTCCTCATCCTATTCCTCTGCCATTTTAGGACCCCTCTCAATCTCTTCAAGAATAAAAAGGGAGAGTGCCAAAATCAAGTAACTCAGAAATGAAAAAGCAGAAATGATAATTAACACCACAGAGATATTAATATAAGGGATCATAAGAGACTACTATGAGCAACTACACACTAATAAAATGGACAAATTTGTCCAGCTCCTAGAAGAGCTGGACAAATTCTTAGAAAGGTACAATCTCCTAAGCTTGAAACAGGAAGAAATAGGAAACATGAATGGGATAATTACTAGTACCAAAATTGAATTAATACTTTAGTAACCCCTCAAATTCAGGACCAGATGACTTCACAGATGAATTTTACCAAACACATAGAGAATAAAATTCTCTACCCTTCTGAAAATAGTCCAAAAAATTGCAGAGGAAGGAACATTTCTGAACTCATTCTAGGAGGTTATCATCACTCTGATACTAAAACCAGAAAAATAACACATGAAATACAAAAGTACAGGCCAGTATAACATAGATGCAAAAATCCTCAAAAAAATCCAAGCAAATTGAATCCAGCAGTGCATTAAAAGTATTATATGCCATGATCAAGTGGGATTTATCCTACGTAGACAAATTTTTCAGTATCTGAAAATTAACATACCACATTAACAAACTGAATGGTAAAACCCTGTGATCAACTAAATACGTGGATAAAAAGCCTGTGATAAAATTTCATACCAATTCATAACAAAAACTCCAGAAAATGGACATTCAACATAGTTTTGGAAGTCATAGCCATGGCAATCAGAAAAGAAGAACCAATAAAAGGAAACCATATTGGAAAAGAAGAATAAAAATAGTCACTATTAGAGCAAAAAACTTTACAATTTTCATGGACATACAAAAGATCACAAATAGCCAAAGCTATCCTGCCAAAGAAAAATAGAGTTGGAGGAGTCAGCTGACTTCAGAATATACTACAAAGCTACATCCACCAAAACAGTATGGTACTGGCACAAAAACTGAAATACAGATTATTGTAATACGATAGAAAGTCCAGAGATATACCCAAACAACTATGGTCACCTAGTATATGACAAAGGAGGCAAGAATATAAAATGGAGAAAAGCCAGTCTCTTCAATAAGTGGTGCTAGGAAAACTAGACTGCTAATGAAATTAGAACACTCCATAACAGCATACATAAATATAAAGTAAAAATGGATTAAAGACCACATGTAAGCCTGGATAGTTAAAAATCTTACAGAAAAATGTAGGCAGAACACTTTTTGACATAAACCACAGCAAGATCTTTTTTGGTCCACTTCCTAGAGTAATGAAAATAAAAACAGAAATAAACAAATAGGACCTAATTAAGCTTCAAAGCTTTTGCACAGTGAAGGAAACCACACATAAAAGAAAACAATAACCCAGAGAATGTGAGAAATATTTGCAAATGACAAAGTATTAATCTCCAAAATATAAAAACTGCTTATGGAGCTCAACATCAAAAGAACAACAAACTAATAAAAAAAAAAATGGGACAGAACACCACAAAATTATGTAAAGCATTATCCTTCAATTAAAAAAATAAAGTGTCAAAATAAACAGGCACAAGATATTTCTCCAAAATAGACATAAAGATGGCATAATGCACATGAAAAGATGCCTGACATTGCTAATTATTAGAGAAATGCAAATCAAAACTATAATGCAGTATAACTTCACACAGGTCAGAATGCCCATTATCAAAAATTCTATAAACAATAAAAACTGGAGAGGATGTGGAGAAAATGAAAGCCCCCTACACTTTGGTGGTAACGTAACTTGGTACAGTCATTATGNATACGTGGATAAAAAGCCTGTGATAAAATTTCATACCAATTCATAACAAAAACTCCAGAAAATGGACATTCAACATAGTTTTGGAAGTCATAGCCATGGCAATCAGAAAAGAAGAACCAATAAAAGGAAACCATATTGGAAAAGAAGAATAAAAATAGTCACTATTAGAGCAAAAAACTTTACAATTTTCATGGACATACAAAAGATCACAAATAGCCAAAGCTATCCTGCCAAAGAAAAATAGAGTTGGAGGAGTCAGCTGACTTCAGAATATACTACAAAGCTACATCCACCAAAACAGTATGGTACTGGCACAAAAACTGAAATACAGATTATTGTAATACGATAGAAAGTCCAGAGATATACCCAAACAACTATGGTCACCTAGTATATGACAAAGGAGGCAAGAATATAAAATGGAGAAAAGCCAGTCTCTTCAATAAGTGGTGCTAGGAAAACTAGACTGCTAATGAAATTAGAACACTCCATAACAGCATACATAAATATAAAGTAAAAATGGATTAAAGACCACATGTAAGCCTGGATAGTTAAAAATCTTACAGAAAAATGTAGGCAGAACACTTTTTGACATAAACCACAGCAAGATCTTTTTTGGTCCACTTCCTAGAGTAATGAAAATAAAAACAGAAATAAACAAATAGGACCTAATTAAGCTTCAAAGCTTTTGCACAGTGAAGGAAACCACACATAAAAGAAAACAATAACCCAGAGAATGTGAGAAATATTTGCAAATGACAAAGTATTAATCTCCAAAATATAAAAACTGCTTATGGAGCTCAACATCAAAAGAACAACAAACTAATAAAAAAAAAAATGGGACAGAACACCACAAAATTATGTAAAGCATTATCCTTCAATTAAAAAAATAAAGTGTCAAAATAAACAGGCACAAGATATTTCTCCAAAATAGACATAAAGATGGCATAATGCACATGAAAAGATGCCTGACATTGCTAATTATTAGAGAAATGCAAATCAAAACTATAATGCAGTATAACTTCACACAGGTCAGAATGCCCATTATCAAAAATTCTATAAACAATAAAAACTGGAGAGGATGTGGAGAAAATGAAAGCCCCCTACACTTTGGTGGTAACGTAACTTGGTACAGTCATTATGCGGAACAGTAATGAGGTTCCTCAATAAAGTAAAAACAGAGCTAGCATATGAAACAGCCATTCCACTCCAGAGCATATATCTGCAGGAATCCAAAATTTGAAAAGATACATGCAGCTCAATATTCATCATGGCACTATCCAGGACATGGAAGCAACCTCTATGTCCATCTACAATAGACTATTAATCATAAAAGAGAAATTATACCCTTTTTGGCAACATGGATGAACCTAGACACTGTCATACTGAATGAAGTAAGTTAGGCAGTGAAGGGGAAATATCATATCTTATGCATAATCTAAAAAATATGGTACAAATGAATTTATTTACCAAACAGAGATAGAATCACAGACATAGAGAACAAACTTATGGTTAGCAGGACAGGGGGAGATAAGAGGAAGGATAAACTGGGTGATTGGGATTGACATATACACACTGTACATGTGTGCTCAGTAGTGTCTGACTCTTTGTGACCCCCTTGGACTGTAGCCCTCCAGGCTTCTCTGCCCATGGGATTTCCCAGGCAAGAATACTGGAGTGGGTTGCCATTTCCTACTCCAAGGGATTTTATCTACCCAGGGATTGAACTCATGTCTCTTGTGTCTTCTGCACTGCAGGCAGATTCTTTACCATTGCGCCACATAGGAAGCCCCATATGCACACTACTATATATAAATTGATCTTCCCTGGTGGCTCAGAGGTTAAAGCGTCTGCCTCCAACACAGGAGACCTGGGTTCGATCCCTGGGTTGGGAAGATTCCCCTGGAGAAGGAAATGGTAACCCACACCAGTATTCCTGCCTGGAGAATCCCATGGACGGAGAAGCCTGGTAGGCTACAGTCCACGGGGTTGCAAAGAGTTGGACACGACTGAGCGACTTCACTTTCACTTTCAAGGACCTACTGTATAGCACAGGGAATTTTAATCAATATTCTGGAATAGCTTTTATGGGAAAAGAATCTAAAATCAAGTAGATATTTGTATATGTATAACAGATTCACTTTGCTGTACTCCTGAAATCCTAACACTATATCATTTGTAATCCAATTAAAAAATGAAGAAAATTGAAATGTATTTCTTTCTTTAAAAATATCTTTAAAGATAGATTAAAAAAAAAACTATCGATGTTTACAGATGACATGATCCTATGCACAGAAAAATCCTAAAGACACCACCAGAAAACTACTAGAGCTCATCAATGAACTCAGTGATGTAGCAAATTGAAAATTAATATGCAGAAATCTGTGCCTTTCTATATGTTAACAACAAACTATCAGGAAGAGAAATTAAGGAAAGAATCCCATTTACCACTGCATCAAAAAGAATAAAATACCTATGGCTAAAACTACCCAAGGAGGCTGAGACTCCTGTAGTCCAAAAAGTGGAACATGCTTATGAAAGAAACTGAAGACAACACAAACAGATAGAAAGATATATCATGTTCTTGGATTGGAAGCATCAATACTGTTAACATGACTATATTACTCAAGACAATGTACAGATTCAGTGTCATCCCAATCAAATTACCAATGGTGCTTTACATATAACTAGAAAAAACAAGTTTTTAATTTGTATTGAAACACAAAACACCACAAATAGTCAAAAAAATTTTGAGAAAAACGAATAAAGCTGGAGGGATCATGTTCTTTGACTTCAGACTATACTACAGTGCTATAATAGTCAATGGTACTGGCAGAAAAACAGACACGTAGATCAACAGAACAGTATAGATATCCCAGAAATAAACCCTTGAGCCTATGGTCAATTTATCTATGATGATGGGAGCAAGAATCCAGCTACAAGTAAAAGAATGATATTGGCACATTCTCTAATACCACACATAAAAATAAACTCAAAATGAATTATGAATTTAAATGTAACACCAGATACTATAAAATTTCTAGAGGGAAACATATTTAGATCACTGATACCAATTACAGCAATACTTTTTTGAATCTATTTTTTTTAGATGTACAGAAATAAAAACAACAGCAACAACAAAAATGATACCTAAATAAACCTAAAAGTTTTTGTGCCACAAAGGAAACCATAATCAAAACAAATCAGATGAAGTAGAGAATGAGAGGAACTGTTTGTAAATGATGAACCGATGAGGGATTAGTTTCCAAAATATCCAAAACGGCCTACATAGCTAAATATAAACTAAGCCCCCTGACTTATTTTCCCTAACTATAAACCCTTTTAAAGAGATAATCTAGGCATAGTACTTAAAAATGAGTGAAACTTGCTCAGTCGTGTCCAACTCTTTGCGACTCCATGGACTGTAGGTCACCAGGCTCCTTTGTCCATGAAATTCTCCAGGCAAGAATACTGTAGTCAGTTGCCATTTCCTTCTTCAGGGGATCTTCCCGGCCCAGGGATCGAACTAGGGTCTCCTGCTTTGCAGGTGGACTCTTTTCCATCTGAACCATGAGGGAAGTCCATAGTATCTAGTAAGAATCTAGCAATTTTAGCAGTTGTTACATTTTCTAGCTGGGAACTATAGAAATGGAAGGAATTCAGAAAGGACATAACATGGGTCTATTTTACATTTGTCTGTCTTTTGTTTCTCAATTGCAAAGTTTTTGAAAAATCAAATAATTTCATATAGAAGAACATGCTACTTGAAAAGGCAGAGTATGACTCTTAAGTTATATAATAGAAAATATAGCAGGAGCTGCCAAACTTCTGAGGTCACCTCAGATTACCCACTAATTAGTTATTAGATAAGTCATAAATCACTCTGGACATGTTTTCTTTTTTTAGAAAATGGAGATTAAAAGATGCCATCTTGAGTATGGCATGTGAGCTCTGCCATAGAGCCACTGAGCAGACAACCTACAAACTGGAGAACAATTATACCAAAGAAGTTCTACACTGTTGTGAAAGTTATAGGTGCCACAACAAATTTTCCAACCTGGGGATCTGGCAAAGGGACTGAGAACCCCCAGGAAATTTGACTTTTAAGGCCAGTGGTATTTGATTACAGAATTTCCACAGGATGGGAAAAACAGACTCTTGGAGGGCACAAGCAAAACTTTGTGTGCAACAGGACCCAGGAGAAAGGAGCAGTGACCTCACAAGAGATTGAGTCAGTGAGTTTCCTGGAGTCTTGCCTGTGACTGTGCAGGAGTCACCAGAGGAGACATGGGTCAACAGTAGCCTTCTGTGGGGTCAAGGGCACTGAAT
>SJYA01005319.1:0-26196 GCA_006410615.1 Neotragus moschatus
TCCTTGCCCATCAAATCTCCTGCCGCGTGACCTTGTCATGGGTGGGATTCCTCACGCTGGCTTCCGGCATTTAATGAACACTTCTATGTTTCTGTCACACTCCGTCTCCTCCTGCCCTTCAATCTTAGTATCTATTATTGCTGCATAAGGAGCTTCCAAGGAGGTGAGGAATTTCAGCATCCACGTGTATGAATGTGTGTATACGTGTGTGTATGCATGCAGCATTTGCATATATACATAACAGATGTAAGAGCTGGTACCACATAAGACATATCATATGTCCTCCAGACCCCAATGAAGATGAAAAATATATTTCTGAGAAGAAAACTGATAATTTGCATATAGATAGATACTGATACAGCCAACTCCCTGCTTCCTATTTCTTTCATCATTTTGAACCCCTGCAGCAAAGGTATGCCCAGCACCACACATTATTTTTTCTCCATAGTAGAAATTATGAGTTTGCACATGTGAAAACAAGGGATATCCTGAGTTCACATGTAAAAACCTTTGTGAGAAGAAAAATACAGTATTCATCACTGTCTTCAACAGAACAAAAAAGGTCAAATAAGAGGATATTTTTTTTTAAAACTGATAAAGCACTGACTGAGAACATTAAATGATCCAACCTAATATTTCTGCAAGATCTAATTGACAGACATCATTCCATCTAAGAGAAAAGAGGCTTCTTTTTATAATCCCTCTTCCTCAGTAAGGTTGGTTTCCATAGCCACAGGCTTGTCAGCCGGCTGGCTTGGTTAATGATGACCCTGGGGAGCCAACAATATGGCCTCCATTTCCCCATCTCTATTTGCAAACCACAGCCAAACTGGTTCTAGAAGTTGTCTGAGAAGGAGGCTGTGTCCCCAAAGAGGCTAATACTGTCTGATCAGCAACATCCTCAATAAAAAGCAGAGGCAGCAATTATTGTTTTGTCTACAGTCCGGTATTCTCTTAGGGAGCAGCAATGGTGTCATGGAATTCCCCTCAGTCTGAGGAGAAGGGCAAACAAATCCATCGCCCTATCAGACAACTCAGATGCTTTTTCATGAAAACCCAGAGGTCCCAGGGTTTCTTTGTGAACCTCAGCTGCTTTATCTATAAACGGAGATGTTTGCTTGGTCTCTTCTGTTCCAATGTGCAAATTCTGCTCTGTGACCTAACAGTTTCTGTTCACCATAAAAAGTTCTCGTGACCTTTCCTGCCCCACTTCCCTTTTCCAGTGGTGACCACACGAAAAAGCCCAAATACCCAGAGCATCCAGCAGGACACTATCCTGGTTTGTCAGGCCAAAAGCCTCATGATTTCCCCAGCTTTGTAACTCGCTCTTTTAGCTCTAGCCTGATTTGGGAACCAAACACTAAGTTTGTCAAAAGTACATCACATTTCAAAAGGACAGCAAGAAGTCTTTGTGGATCACTCTGACCTTCCAAGTTATTATCCAGTTTCTCTCCTTTTCTTGACAAATTTAATTATATGGTCTACCAAACATCACCTCTGCTACTGTCACCAAACTCCTTTTTAAATACCTAAGATTAGATAAGTATCAATACTCCACTGATACATGTCCCTTGAAGGTCAAAAATGACTGAATTAGGCTAAGGCTGAGGAGCTTTTCTCAGTCCTCATTATTTTCTATCTTTTTCCAGCATTTGGCACAGCTAATGACCTCCTGTTATTCAAATTATGTTCCCTCCTGGATTCTGTGATGCTGTCGTATCCAAGTGATCCATTCTGTGGCTGCGTCTCCATCTCCTTTTGGTTTAACTCTCACCTCCTAGTACCCAAATGTGTGTTTTCCCAAAGTCCTGACCTCTGTTCTTCGATCTTTCACTCCATGCCCAATCTCTCTGAAACTTCATCTATCTCTGTCTTCAATTATCATCTCTATTTATAATCTCCAAATAGACATTTGTGATTTTCAAGTCCGTAGCTCTTTTCATGGCTCTTTAGATTTATCTACTGGAAACTTCTCCTTTAATCATTCTGTTCTAACTTTTAAATCAGAATACCCAAAGGTAAAGGCTTTATCTTCCCAGCTCCCAAATCAGTTCACTGTCCACAAATTCTCTATCTGGTCAGGAGAAACGCCAATTTGGAGACCTGAACATCTGCTTTACATTTCATGTGAAAAAGTGAAAGTTAGTCACTCAGCCATGTCCGACACTTTGCAGTCCCATGGACTGTAGCCCACCAGGCTCCTCTGCCCATAGAATTCTCCAGGCAAAAGCACTGGAGTGGGTTGCCATTTCCTTCTCCAGGGGATCTTCCCAACCCAGGAACTGAACCCAGGTCTCCTTCACTGTAGGCATATTCTTTACCATTTGAGCCACCAAGGAAGCACATTTCATGTGGTAAATATGAACTGATGGTCTCTTTTATGCCAGGCAGATCTCTAAGTACTAGAAACACAACCATAAGGCCCAATCCTTGTCCTCCCACTCTACTTACTCTATCATATATTTATTCCATATCCCTTTTAAACTGGGATTATAATATTTTCCCCCAAATCATCTCCTTTTTGAATTCCACTTTTCCTTCCCATACATACCTCAAAATTCTACTTATATACAAAGTTCTAAAGTAAACCTTTATTTCTTTTTCCTTTACTGGTTTCTAGGTTTCTAGGTTCTATCAAACTTCCTTTGTAATATTACTCATGTTGTATGCTAAGTCACTTCAATTTTGTCCAACTCTTTGTGACGCTATGGCCTACAGCCTGCCAGGTTCCTCTGTTCATGGGATTCTCCAGGCAAGAATATTGGAGTGGGTTGCCATGCTCTCCTCCAGGGAATCTTCTGGATCCAGGGATGAAACTCACACCTCTTATGTCTCCTGCATTGGCAGGCGGGTTCTTTACTACTAGTGCCATGAGAGAAGCCCTCACACTCAATAATAAACATTTACTGGGTGTCTTCCAGCTGCTAAGCACTGTGCTAAGGCAGGACAACACAACGATTAAGTACAGCAAAAAGTCTCTGCCTTCAAAACTTCAGAGTTAGTGTAAGAAAGAGACAGGTAAATCAATAATTACAATGCAGTGGGACAAACACTATATTGGGCCTAAAAGAGAAGCCCTTAACCTGACTCGGACTCAGGGAAGACTTCCCACAGAAAGTGACTCTTGAGTTGAGCTGTAAAATATCACATTGTGCTCACCCACCAGACTGGGGCATTCCAGACAGGACAGCAGTAACCTATTCAGGATGAGCACAGGGAGTGGCAAGCAAGAGGGGAGACTGAGAAAGTGGAAAGGGGTTACATTAAACAGAGCCATGGCATTATAGGCTGAATTGGGTACTTCAGAAAGATCTGCTGAAGTCCTCCTAGCCCCCGGTACTTGTAAACGTGACAAATAGGGTCTTGGCACATGTAATCAAGTGAAGATGGGGTCATTAGGATGAGCCCTAATCCAAGATGACTGATGTACTTACAGAAGAGAAAAATTCACAGGCATAGAAGACAGGCTGGTGGTTGCCCAAGGGAGAGGTTGGGGAGGGATAGAGTGTGAGTGTGGGGTTAGCAGATACGAGCTGCCATTAAGTCACTTCAGCTGTATCTGACTCTGTGTGACACCATAGATGGTATTTTTTATATAAAATATATAGAATTGATAAAAAACAAGGTCCTACTATATAGCACAGAGAACTATATTCAAAAATCCTATGATAAGCCATGGTGGAAAAGAATATTCAAAAAGAATGTATGTATACATAAATGCCTGTATGCTCAGTCGCTTCAGTCATGTCTAACTCTGTGATCCCATGGACCAGAGCCCACCAGGCTCCTCTGTTCATAGGATTTTCCCTGCAAGAATACTGGAGTGGGTTGCCATGCCCTACTCCAGGGGATCTTTCCCAACCAGGGATCAAACCCACATCTCCCACGTCCTCTGCATTGCAGATGGATTCTTTACCACTGAGTCCCCAGGGAAGCCTATATATATAAATAACTGAATCACTTTGCTGTATAGCAGTAATTAACAAAACATTGTACATCAACTATAATTCCATTTTACAGAATGAAAAAACAAAGAAGGGAAAAATTCCACCAGAAGGCACTCTCGGGGAGAACATTCCATGACAATGGAATCAGATACAGAAGCACAGCAACTGCAAGCCAAGGAATGCCTGAGGTGACTAGAAGAAAAGGCCAGGAAGTACCCTCACCCAGAGGATGACCTTACCAACACCTTGATTTCAAGCCTTTAGCCTCCAGTACTGAGAGAGAAGTTTACTGAGAGAGAAAGCTGGCTTAAAACTCAACATCCAAAAAACAAGATCATCACATCCGGTCCCATCGCTTCATGGCAAATAGATGGGGAACCAATGGAAACAGTGACAGACTTTATTTTCTGGGGCCCCAAAATAACTGCAGATGATGATTGCAGCCATGAAGTTAAAAGATGCTTGCCTCTTGGAAGAAAAGTTATGATCAACCTAGATAGCATAATAAAAAGTAGAGATGTTACTTTACCAACAAAGGTCCGTCTAGTCAAAGCTATGGTTTTTCCAGTAGTCATGTATGGATGTTCTAGGTGGACCATAAAGAAAGCTGAGCACCAAAGAACTGATGCTTTTGAACTGTGGTGTTGGAGAAGACTCTTGAGAGTCCCTTGGACTGCAAGGAGATCCAACCAGTCCATCCTAAAGGAAATCAGTCCTGAATATTCATTGGAAGGACTGACGCTGAAGCTGAAGCTCCAATACTTTGGCCACCTGATGCAAAGAACTGACTCATTGGAAAAGACCCTGATGATGGGAAAGATTGAGGGCAGGAGAAGGGGATGACAGAGGAAGAGATGGTTGGATGACATAACCAACTCAGTGGACATGAGTTTGAGCCAGCTCCGGGAATTGGTGATGGACAGGGAAGCCTCCCATGGAGTCACGAAGAGTCAGACACTACTAAGCGACTGAACTGAACTGAGAGAGAATAAATTTCTGTACAGCTGATTGTATTTAAACCAAAGTAACAAAATTTACATTTAATACCTCTATGATGTCCCTACTTCTGTTCATCTCATTCCTACTCATCCTTCAGTCCTAGCTCAACTCTCATTTCCATGAAGCCTTTTGTCATCAATGGAATGTTTGATTCTATTTCACCACCATTCACTGAGCACCTATCATATTCAATATATTTTATGTTTCCCAGTGGCAAAGAATCTGCCTACTGGTTTCTTGGAGGAGTTTCCTGCAGAAGTCGCAAGAGATGCAGGTTTGATTCCCGGGTTGGGAAGATCCTCTGAAGTAGGAAATGGCAACCCACTCCAGTATTCATGCCTGGGAAATCCCATGGAGAGAAGAGCCTGGAGGGCTACAATCCATGGGGTTGCAAAGAGTTGGACACAAATGAGTGACTAAGCACACTCATGTACAGATAAAACAGAATCATTTTCAAATCCAAAACCATGCTTCCTTTCACAAAAGAGTTTACAAACCAAGCAACAGAAAACAGACCATGGTATTATTGGTTCAACCAACAGATATGTACTGAGTGCTACTATATGAGCAGCATGTTCAGAGTTTTTGATGAAACAGTGACCGAAACTAACAAAAGTGCTTGCACTAATGGCATTTACATTAGGTAGGAGGCAGTCAGGAGCAGGAGCAGGGAACAGACTATAAAACAAAAAAAACAGTTTAAAACATACGGTATATCTGAACGTGATAAGTACAATAAATAAAGCAGGAAAGGGAAATCAGAGTGGATTCTGCAAGGGTGACTACTTCTCTGCATTTAAAATCTGATGGGGTGAACTAAATGGTGAAAGACTGAACGGCTCACTCTTATGAGAGAGATAAGATAAAAACATCCATTCTCACTACTTCTATTCGACATTGTAATAAAGGTTCTAGACATGGCAATTAGGGAAGAAAATAAAGTAAAAGGTATCCATATTGGAAAGTAAAAAATAAGATTATACCTATTTGCAAATGACATGACCTTGTATATAGAAAATCCTAAGAGATCCACTTAAAAAAAGTATTGGAACTAATATACAAGTTTGGTAAGGTGGCATAATACAAGATCAATATACAAAACACAATTGTACTTAATTAGTAATGAGAAATAAGAAAACTGAAAGTGAAATTAAAGAAACAGTTTCACTTACAATATTAGCAAAAGATAAAATACTTAATAAATTTAACAGGAGTGCAATACTTAATACATTTAACAAAAGGAGTGCAAAACTTCTACTCTAGAAACTATAAAATATTACCTAAAGAAATTAAAGAAGGCCTAAATAAATGGAAATATATAAGTGTTCATGGAATAAAGACAAATTATTAAGATGGATTATTAGTAGCCACAGTGATCTACAGATTGATCAAAATCTCTACCTAAATACCAGCTGGCATCTCTGCAGAAACTGACAAGCTGATGCTAAAATTCATATGGAAATTCAAGAAACTCAGAATAGCCAAAAAATCTTGAAAAAGCAGAAAACATTCCTGATTTCAGAGTTTTCTTCAAAACTACAATAATTAAAATAGTAGGTACTAGCCTAAGAACAGATACATAAATCAATAGAATAGAATTGAGAGTCTAGAAATAAATCCTCACATTTACAGTCAATTGATTTTTGGCAAGGGTGCCAAGACAATTTAATGTGGGAAGAAAAACCTTTTCCAAAAAGTGATGCTGGGTGAGACACCTTGATATTCACATGCTATCCTAACTCACATCATAAACAAAAATAACTCAAATGTCCATCAACTGATGAGTAGATCAAATGTGGTACATTCATACAACAGAATATTATTCAACAATATATGAAGCTCTGATGCTTGCTACAACATGGATGAAATTTGAAGCCATTATACTAAGTGAAAGAAGGCAATTACAGAAGAATTATTATATAATTCCATTCAAATGAAATTTCCAGAATATGTAAATCTAGACAGACCAAAAGTAGAACAGAGTTGCCTAGGGCTGAGGAGGTTAGGGGAATGGGAAATGGCTGCTAGTGGATATGAGGTTTCTTTCTGAGGTGATAGAAATGTTTTAAAATCAGTTGCGGATGGTTATGCAACTCGGTGAATACACTCATGACAACTGAATTGTACACTTTGAGTGAACTGAACAGTTTGTGGATTATACCTCAATAATGCTGTCATATTTTTTAACTGATTGGTTGACTTGGTCAGATGCCTATACCTTAGCTGCAAATAAGAGTGGGGAAGTGACTATCTGGCTTTTTTTGTCTTCCTCCCCCCAAAACTCATATGGTAAAGGATTCTCCAAATCTAGAAGGATAACTCAGGTCCTGCTGCTGCTGCTGCTGCTAAGTCGCTTCAGTCGTGTCTGACTCTGTGCGACCCCATAGACGGCAGCACACCAGGCTCTCCCATCCCTGGGATTCTCCAGGCAAGAACACTGGAGTGGGTTGCCATTTCCTTCTCCCATTCATGAAAGTGAAAAGTGAAAGTGAAGTCGCTCAGTCATGTCTAACCCTCAGCGACCCCATGGACTGCAGCCTTCCAGGCTCCTCTGTCAGGTCCTTGGCAGACCCAAAAACTAGATAAATATTTTCTAAGGTGGTTAAGTGTACAATAAGTACTATGTGAGTTGAGAGTGTAATAAGTAAAACCAAGTGCAAAAGGAATTAAGTCTCTCAGGAGGAGAAAGGTTTTTCTGAGAGGAAAAGCACTCATAGTGGCCCTTTCCTGAGCTCATTCAGCACCTGCTGTATTCTCCTGCCATGGCTATGTATTATTCTTATTTCCTCTAAGAAACTGTAAGATCACTGAGAGCTACCTGCAGGTCTCAACCAAATCCAGCAAGTCCCAAATGGTCAGTAATTGATTAAACTAGTTGTGATATCATACACATTCACAGCTGTCGGTTTTACTATTCTAAGTTTAGGATGATTTTTACCCAGCATTAACTGGAAGATTTGGGAGCTTTTCAGCATTGAGGGGCTCTCATGTCGCTGGGTGACTGCTTCACTATGCTCGTGCTCCTCAGTCACTCAATCGCGTCTGACTCTTTGCACCTCTGTGAACTGCAGGCACCAGGCTCTCTATCCACGGAATTAAGAATACTGGAGTGGGTTGCCATTTCCTATTCTTGTTTCCAAATGTAGCTAAGATTGGCTTTTTAGTAACAAACCTCTTTCTTCCTGACTTTTGCTTAGACAAATATTTTCAATTAATGGGTTGGTTACTTTACTTTGTTAGGACCTACTTCAGCTCTTTACAAAGCATTTTGTACTCTTAACTTGATTAAAGCTCTAGGCCCAAAGATTCATATGTAGATTGAAAATGAAAGTCATGTAAACCCCTCCACCATTTAAGCAAAGGTGAGGGGGAACCCAGGACACCAAGATCTGTAATTTGGACAATATCCAAATGTGTTTTTATATGACCTTAACTTATCTTAAAAATAACATGTTGCTAAGTCGCTTCAGTCATGTCCAACTCTGTGCGACCCCATAGACAGCAGCCCACCAGGCTCCCCCGTCCCTGGGATTCTCCAGGTAAGAACACTGGAGTGGGTTGCCATTTCCTTCTCCAATGCATGAAAGTGAAAAGTGAAAGGGAAGTCGCTCAGTCGTTTCCGACTCTTGGCGACCCCATGGACTGCAGCCCACCAGGCTCCTCCACCCATGGGATTTTCCAGGCAAGAGTACTGGAGTGGGTTGCCACTGCCTCTCCAATACTTCACCGCTAATAGTAATACTTAATACTGCACTGAGGCAAAGCAACAGGGCAGAAAGATAAAACAACACCTGTATTTCTTGTGGGCTTACCCTTTCTTTTTAAAGTTTGTATTTAAGTCACTTTCAATTTACTTCTTCAAAATAATTGCACAGCTAATTACCTTTGATATTTAGTCACCCACAGAGCTTGAAGTGCTCCCCCCCTTTTTTTTTTTTTACATTTATCTATACCTAGAAAGGCTTATGGAAAGTAACAACAACAACATAAAAAGCAGATGTTTTCAAATCCTCACTCCAATTTAACTTAAAGGATCCTTATACATCCTGATGCAATTTCAACTCAAGCGGCCTAACTACCACTTGTAAGTTATGAAATTCCAAATGTTGGCATTTTAATCTGTACTTAAGAAGCTCTAAATAACTTACATTTATACTTCTTTCAAGTTTTATGTGCTTAGAATCTAAGTCTCTCTTCAAAAGTCAACACAAAAACAGCATGCTTTTGTAAATAAGATGTACATTCCAATGATAAGTAGTTACTGGATAATCCTTCAGTTTTTGTTTTGCTGTAACCATTACTGTGATATCATTCACAACTGTTTTCCTACTCTACAGCTAATGCTTGGAACAATGGGTAATGTAAATGTGTTTTCATCTGTTTGCTGAATATTTCCAACTGAACAAGGAATATTTTGTTCTTGATCTCAGTGTTCAGAAACAGTGAGATAAGTGTTTCTTTTAGCTTTTTTTAAGCTAGGATAAAGCAAATAATCCTGGGAAAATTGATTCTGCTAGATCATAATTTTTCTTTCTTAATGAAATCTACAAACTGAGTACCTAATCCTCTAAGTCAGCCACTGGACTTCTTCTGCTATACTATCTTCTGCTGGTATTCTAAAAACTCAGATACTGAGGGGGGAGAGGGGGATCTAGAAAGAATGGTATGATTCAAAGGCATTCAAATATAATGAACATTTGTATGTGGCATTTTTACACTTCATTTGAGAAAGATAATTTTCTTACCACACCCTAAATGAAACCAGTTTTGTCCCCTGATCTTAACTTCAAGCATATCACTCTCCAACCAGCTCATTGTCACACATCCAACAAGACACCTCTGGTCCATTGAACCTACCACCTCTTCACTGTCCCTGCCCCTCATATACTCACTTCTCTACTTGAAGTGAAGTCGCTCAGTCGTGCCCAACTCTTTGCAACCCCATGGACAGTAGCCTGCGCCAAGCTCCTCCGTCCACAGGATTTTCTAGACAAGAGTACTGGAGTGGGTTGCCGTTTCCTTCTCCAGAGAATCTTCCCGACCCAGGGAACGAACCCCGGTCTCCCATATTGTAGACAGACGCTTTACCATCCGAGCCACCAGGGAAGTCCCACTTCTCTACCTACTCAGCATCAACTCCAGAGCCAATCACTAAATCATTCTCCCGAGTGACACTCGACTCTCTTTTCCCACCCTTCCTTCCCTAGGTCACTTGGCAAAACCTCAGCCCTCATTAAATCTGCTCTACCTGCTCCACACAGCTGACTGATCTCACTTTAAGTTATGACCACTAATCCTAAGTGGGCCCTCCATGCTGCCTGGTACCCACATAATTTCCCCCATTAAACCACTGTCCCACTCTCCTAAGTGACTGTATCATCGTCTCTACCAGCCCCTCTCCTTTCTCCACACTCTCAGCTGATGACCTTGCCTCCTACTGCAGTGAAGGAGTCACAGTGGTTCTTGTTTTTATTTTCTAATTGGGTAATAATTACAATAACGTTATACTGGTTTCTGCCGTGCAACAATGCAAATCAGCCATAACGATTCTTTTAAAACAAATCAAACAGTGCTCTCTCTGCTCAGCACCCTCCAGTGCTTCCCCTTCCCCCTCACAGAAAACACCAAAGTCCTCACAGTGGCTCACAAAGCCCTGCATGGTCTGGCCCCATTACCTCTCTGACTTCAGCCCTATCTTCTTCCCTCCATTACTGTTCCTGCCTCATCAGCCTCCTTGCTGTTCGGCTGACACAATCAAGCACTCTCCTACCCCAGGGCCACAGCATTTGCTGTTTCTTCTGCCCAAAATGCTCTTCTCTTGGATACACTTAATGGCTCACTCCTTTGCTTCCTTTGTCTTTGTTTTCGGTGAAGTCTTCTCTGACCGTCTGATTTAGAGTGGAATTCCCTCTCTTCATCTGGGAACTCCCTTACCCCATTCATGTTTCATTTGTCTCCATACAAGTTATTATCATTTGCATACTATGTTTTAATTGTTTGTTTAGTTTGTCCATATCCATTCACTAGAATGTACGTTTGAGCCTATGGGCCAAGATGGTGGCCTGTTTTGTGCACTGCTGAAACCCCAGCCCCTAGAACAGTACCTGGTACATTGTTGTTACTGTTCAGTCTCTAAGTCGTGTCCAGTTCTTTGCAACCCCACGGCCAGGCTTCCCTGTCCTTCACCATCTCATACTGTTGTTGTTTGGTCGCCCAGTCACGTCTGACTCTGCGACCCCACGAACTGCAGCACAACAGGCTTCCCTGCTTCTCACCGTCTCCCAGACTTTGCTCGAGTTCATATTCATTACATCAGTGATACCATCCACCTGTCTTATCCTCTGTCACTCCCTTCTACTTACTCAGCAGTAGAGTAAGTACTTACTCCTTACTACTTACTACTTACTCTTACTACTTACTCCTACTTACCTTCTGCCCTCAGTCTTTCCCAGCATTAGGGGCTTTTCTAAAGAGTCGGTTGCTCACATCAGAAGACCAAAATACTGGAGCGTCAGCTTCAGCATCAGCCCTTCTAACAAGTATTCAGGGTTGATTTCCCTTAAGACTGACTGGTTTGATCTCCTTGCTGTCCAAGGGACTTTCAAGAGTCTTCCCCAACACTAGAGTTTGTAGACATCAATTCTTCAATGTGGTGCCTCCAGCACAATGGTTCAAAGGCACCATCTCATAGTGGCTACTTAATAAATATTTGTTGGAAAAATGAATGATTAAATGACTGAGTGAATGAATGGAGCATCTTCACTAAAGGAAGTTAAGTCTAAATCTTACCTATTGGCTCACTAGTCTATGTCAGGTTGTTGCCTCTGTAATCACTAACAAAGAACACTTATATCCAAATTTATATTTGACTGGCAAAAAAGAAAAGTCAGAGAATCATGAAAATAATATTCGCTGCCAGAGTAGAGTTGCTGTGACCAGTGCTGTTTCTAACAGGAGCATCTATCTGTGAGCAGTCTCCTTTGCTCCCCCCAAAAATGGAGTGGCTGTTGCTCTTTCTCAGCAGTTATTTCAGAAGTAATGACTCGGTAACTCAAAGCTTCTTCTCTAATCATAAGACTCACAAAAATTATATTAGGCCCATGAGATTTGCATAAGGCCTGTTCATGTTAACTAATACTACTCATCTCACTACAAAAATGCATCTTAAGTAACCTGAGGTTGCTTCCATGTCAAGTTATTGGCATGTCTAAGCAATACAAAAATAATATTATTGATATTAATATTTATTAATGTTAATTTTAATTAATATTTTATCAATATATATATTAAACCAAATTTTATTGTAGCACAAATCACTCAAAAGTATTTTCTTATTATCTATTTTTAAAGACAGAATTAAATCATGTAGATGTATACCAATACATTACTATCTGGTGTGCTGAGTTAGAAATTTTAACTAAGTAGTGATTTGGGAATTTTTCTGAAGGAAAAAAAAAAACAAGATCAATTTTCACCTTGCAGACTTTAAGTAGGTAATATGAAAGTCACGTATATCATTTGCTTTATAAATCACTTTTTAAGTTCCCTCTCCCATCTCAGCACTCAGAACAACAATCCAGCTGAGCACTGAAAAACTCCTCAAATTTAAACCATTCAAGTGAAATCCATCTCTGAATGTTCGAAAGGATTTACTGTAAAGATATCAGTTTGAGATTTAGTCAGTAAAATTAATCACTCATGACCCTGAAGGAGGAAACTGGTGGAGGAGGGAGCTGGAAAACACTACAGAAGTTAATGCTGCTGAAGAGATGGGACTTGGGAGATTACTAGAGATTACACCAAAGCTAAATTCAAATACAACTTTTCTTTGTGGTGTTTTTTTTTTTGTGGTCTCTTTTTTTCAATCATCAAAATTAACCACAAAATAGCCACTAGAAAATTATCATTGGGATGTATTAATTACATAAGCTAGTTTAAATCTATATAAAAGTTTTAAGACAAATTAGCTGACTGAAATGCCAACTACAGCGATATGCTCAACTAACTTATTTATTTATTTTTGTAAAGCTATTTTGCAGTTGATAACCAAAGATGTGAAAAACACCTCCCTGGTGGCTCAGCTGATATAGAATCCACCTGCAATGTGTGACCTGGTTTCAACCGCTGGGTTGGGAAGATCCCCTGGAGAAGGGAACAGCTACCCACTCCAGTATTCTGGCCTGGAGAAGAGAGTCCACAGGATCACAAAGAGTTGGACACGACTGAGCAACTTTCACTTTCATTTTTACTTTCTGTGCTAACCATTGTTTACCGATTCCAAAACGTGCAAGAGCTCCGTAGGGAAAACAGGGAGCGATGAGCTGAGAGAGGCAGCCTTCTGTCTCCTGGTAGCACTTGCAGATAGGCCCACTCAGTTCAGCCGTCATCTGGTATCACTTCCTGTTCTAGAGTGCATGTCTTATCTCCCCCAAGACTGAGCCTAAAGTCTATGTCCTCTGCTGTCCATGTGTTCTTTAAGCTTAGGACCACATCAGATTTGCCTTTCTAAATCTTACAAAACTAGCTTCATTGAGGTCATGGATGTATATTTTCCGTATTGAACAACAAGCCTTTAAAAAAATAAAACACCCAGTCTTTTATTCCCTAACACAGTACCTTAAACCTAGCTCTGTGTGTGTGTATGTGTGTGTGTGTGTGTGTGTATTATATTTGATGCTGAATGAATGACTGAAAAATAAATAAATGAATATCAAATACTCTATGACCTCTTAATAAGTGCCCTCAGAAAAATACCTTCTCCATAGGATAGTGATTTTGTGGTTCAAGTTCTATCCCAGCTGCCTGCTTCAGAGAGAGAGAAATCAGAAATATTGATCCCACAGTAACTTCAACATAGCTCAGACCAGTCCCAGCACAATTTACAGTAACTTGTAATATTCATGTCCTAGACCTAGTCCTTTTAAGTTGTTAAGATGAAAGTCAATTTCTCTAGCATCTAGTGCCACTTGAATTAACCAAGGCTCTAGTTTGGGAAGGGGCTCTGTTCAGAAAGTCCTTTGGTAAATATATAAGATGAAATCTGAAAACATTCATTTTTAAAAATAGATAAAATACTCCCAGAAAACTTAAACTGTAACTAAATTTATAACATGCCTTATACCGGTTACAGACCACCGCAATAAAATGAGTCATGAAGAATTTGTTTCCCAGTATATCCGAAAGTTATATTGTAGTCTATTAATGGTGTAATAGTATCATGTCTAAAAGAATAATGTACACACCTTAATTTAAAATAACTTATTGCTTAAAAATGCTAACTATCATGTGAAACTTCAGTGAGTCATATCTTCTTCCTGGTAGAGGGGTCTTGCCTGGATGTTGATGGCTACTAACTGATCAGGGTGGTGGTTGCTAAAGGTTGGGGTGACTCTGGAAATTTCTTAAAATAAGATTCGCCCTTTCATGAATGATTTTCCTCTGTAGCATGTGATGCTGTTTGACAGCACTTTATCCACAATAGGACTTCTTTCAAAATTGGAGTCAGTCTGCTTCAGCCCTGCTGCCACTTTATCAACTAAATTTATATAATATTTCAAAGCTTTTCTTGTTATTTCAACAGCTTTCACAGTATCACCACCAGTAGATTCCATGTCAAGAAGCCACCTGCTTTACACATTCATAAGATGCAACTTCTCATCCATTAAAGTTTTATTATGAGATTATAGCAATTCAGTCATATCTTCAGGCTTCACTTTAAATTCTAGTTCTCTTTCTAGTTCCACCACATCTGCAGTTTCTTCCTCCACCAACGTCTTGAATCCGCTCCCTCCGCATAAAGTCATCCATGAGGGTTGGATTCAACTTCTTGCAAACAACTGTTAATGCTGAAATTTTACCTTTTCCCTTGAATCACAAAGCTTCTTAATGGCATTTAAAATAGTGAATCATTTCCAGAAGCTTTTTTATTTACTCTGCCCAGATCCATTAGAGGCATCACTGTCTATGGCAGCTATAACCTTATAAGATGTGTTTCTTAACATAAAGACTCTGTTGAAATTACTGCTTGACCCACCGGCTGCAGAATGGATGTTGTGTTAGCAGGCAAGGAAACAACATTAATCTCCTGTGCATCTCCATCAGAGCTCATGGGAGACCAGGTGCATTGTCAATGAGCAGGGATGTTTCGAAAGGAATCTTATTTCCTAAGCATTTTGTCTCAACACTGGGCTTAAAATATTCAGTAAATCATGTTGTAAACAGATTCACTGTCAACTAAGCTTCACTGTTGCATTTATGAAAGCACAGGCAGAGTAGAGCATAATCCTGAATAGCCATAGGATCTTTGGAATGAGAAATGAGCTTCAGCTTCAAGTCATTACCTGCATGATCCTCTAAACAAGAGAGTCAGCCTGTCCTTTGAAGCTCTGGTGCCAGACATCGACTTCTCCTCTCCAGCTGTGTAAGTCCTAGAAAGCATCTTCTTCCAACAGAAGGCTGCTCCATCTACACTGAATATCTGTTGTTTAGTGCAGCCACCTTCATTAATTATCTCAGCTAGACCTTCTGGATAACTTGCTGCAGCTTCTGCATGAGCTCTTGCTGCTTCACTTTGTACTTTTATGTTATGGAGGTGGCTTTTTCCTTAAACCTTATGAACCAACACTTGCTAACTTCGAACTTTTTTTCTGAAGCTTCCTCATCTCTTTCAGCCTTCATAGAATTGAGAGTTAGGCCCTTGCTCTGGATTAGGTTTGGCTTAAGGGAATGTTGTGCCTGGTTTAATCTGCTATCCAGAACATGAAAACTTTCTCCATATCAACAATAAGACTGTTTTACTTTCTTATCCTTTGTGTGTTCACTGGAGTAGCAAATTTAATTGCTTTCAAGAACATTTCCTTCACATTAACAGCTTGGCTGTTTGACACAAGAGATCTAGTTTTTACTCTGTCTCAGTTTTCCACACGCCTTCCTCACTAAGCTTAATCTTTTCTAGCTTTTGACTTAAAGTGAGAGACATGTGACCCCTTTCACTTGAACACTTAGAAGCCATTGTAATATTATTAATTGGCTTAATTTCAATATTGTAGTGTCTCAGGGAATAGGGAGGCTCAAGAAGAGAGAAAGAGAAAAGGAATCAGCTGGTCGATGGAGAAGTAAAAACACACAACATTTATCTATTAAGTTTATTGCCTAATATGGGCATGGTTCACGGCACCCAAGAACAACTACAATAGAACATCAAAGACCACTGATCACAGATCACTATAGCAAATACAATAATGATGAAAAACTCTGCAATACTAAAATCTTACCAAAACAAGATATGGAGACATGAAGTGAACAATGCTGTTGGAAAAACAACACTGACAGACTTGCTCAACACAGGGTTACCACAAACCTTCATTCTGTTAAAAAACAAAATAACTTCCAAGTTCAATAAAGTGAAGAGCAACAGAACAATGTATGCCTGTATTTGACAACTCTCACTACAGGAGAAGAAGAAAGCACACAAGTGATAATGTCAAGCCCTTGGGTGCCCAAAAGACCGCAGCAAGAATAACCTACATGCCAGGAAAAGACCCTGATGCTGGGAAAGACTGAAGGCAGAAAGAGAAAATGACAGAAGATGAGATGGTTGGATGACATCACTGATTCAACAGTCATGAACTTGGGCAAACTCTGAGAGATGGTGAGGGACAGGAAGGCCTGGCACGCTGCAGTCCATGGGGTCACAAAGAGTTGGACATGACTGAGTGACTGAACAACTCAACAACAGGAAACCCAGACTCAAACTCCCCTCTGAAGCCTCCCCTCAGAAGCAGAGACTGCTGAGATGGAATGGAGCCTCCTAAGACTACAGACAGAGAAGGCAGTGGCACCCCACTCCAGTACTCTTGCCTGGAAAATCCCATGGACAGAGAAGCCTGGTAGGCTGCATTCTATGGGGTCACTAAGAGTCGGACACGACTGAGCGACTTCACTTTCACTTTTCACTTTCATGCATTGGAGAAGGAAATGGCAACCCAGTCCAGTGTTCTTGCCTGGAGAATCCCAGGGACGGGGGAGCCTGGTGGGCTGCTGTCTATAGGGTCGCATAGAGTCAGACACGACTGAAGCGAGTTAGCAGCAGCAAGACTACAGATGGACCTTGGGTTGAGGCACGCAAGAGTACAGAAACAAAATAGAACAGAATAGAAAACAGCACAGAAAACACCAGAGTGCAGCATGTATAGTAAAAGTAATTATTGTATCCTTAACAACAGGTTGGAAATTTTCACACTGGTATATATGTGCTGGTATCACGTCATCATGTAAAATACATTTCTTGTTGAAGTGCTGCCAAACGCAAAGGCAGCTGCCCTCAGTGACTGTAAGAGATAGATATAAGTTGGGAAATATTACTATCCATAGTATGTGAGTATATCTATCTAAGCACCTCCTACTCCCTAGTATATATCTCTGATATGCATGATCTAGAATAGTCTGGCTGTATTCTTTTCTTTCTTGATAAAGTTATCAGACCACAGTTCCCAGATGCTTTGCAGCTTCTGCAGCTCCGTAGGATTGTGTGACTAGTTCTCACTAGTGGAATGTAGGGAAGAAGATGACATGCTTCACCTCCAGTGAGATACTTAAGAGCATGGGTAGAGACTTCCCTGATGATCCAGTAGCTAAGACTCTGCACTTCCAAGGCGGGGGGCCTGGGTTTAACCCCTGGTCTGGGAACTAGATCCTACATCCTGCAACTAAAGATACCGGGTGCCACAATTAAAATCTGGTGCAGTCAAATTAATTTAATTACAAAAAAAGAGCCTGGGGAACTTCTCCACACTCTCTCCTCACTTGGTTAGAAGGCTGAAAGACCTTAGAGGATATCAGAACAATCCACCAAAAAAGGCTTGGATTCCTGCGTGATGCAAAGCTCCAATCTATCCCTGACAAACTGCACTGGCTGTGACATGCATGAAAAACATCTTTTTTGTGTTGAGCCACATTTTGGGTTGTTTAACTAACCTGACTACCATGATTCTATTTTTATTTATACAGAAAGCAAATAACTTAGAATTGCAAATATACTCAAGTCAGTATAAACTGCTACAAAATTCACTCTGTAAGAGTTCACTGGCCTTGCACTAACTGCTTCAGGAATGTTTTCTATTATATTAGCATACTGATGGCATTTACATTTACTAATGGCTTTGCAATTGAGGTTCTTTTTGTATATGCTAATTGCCATGTGAATCATAATAAGAAAACAGTGATTGTTTGCATATTGTCATTTATAAGCAAAAAGTTTGGAACCGTTTATTCCAGAATAGTGAGGAATCAATACCCTTCCACAGAATCTTATATAAGAATGCAGTCTTACATGCATTTAGCCTCACCTGTCTTTCTTGACTGGAGAAGGGAATGGCAACCCACTCCAATGTTCCTGCCTGGGAAATCCCATGGACAGAGGAGCCTGGTGGTCTACAGTCCATGGGGTTGCAAAGAGCTGGATACCCTGAGCAACTAACACACACACACATATCTTTCTTGACAGTGGGATTAACTCGCTAAAAGATTTTATAAAAGTAACTCAAAAGAATGCAGTTAACTCATGACGCTGCCCACCTTCAACCTCTATTACCTCCAGGAGAAGAGCCAAATGTCACAGTGTGTCATGAGCTTAACGTCCTTGCTCATCTCCCTGGACACAGTCACTGCAGCCCTGTCCTCCCACACTGAAACAATGCTGAATAACCTGCAGTTTGCACAGTCAGCTGAAAACCAGATGTAAAGTGCAGATTTCTGAACACTAGTCTTAAGAGTCACCTTCAGCAGATTTGGGTTAAGACCCTGGGCTCTGAATTTCAATAAATGTTCCAGGTGACCCCAATGCAGGTGAATTATAAACCACCTGTTGAGAAATACTATTTCAAACAAATGATAAAAGTCATTAACACTAAGATGTTTCACAAAATTTAATAATGCTACAAAATGCATTTTAATACTTTTAAAGATATAAAAGTTACTTCACATTGTTATAAAAATAACTAGAGAGTAAGTATATTTCTAAAACAGCTACTAAAATCTAAAATAACTAAACAGCTAAGTCATCTTTCACTTTAATTATGAAAAGTATTAACTATTCTAACTTCAACTGAAATTTTTAAAAATTTTGAACCTATATATATATATAAATATATTGGATCAACTTTTATATTATTTAGGCTGATTTGAAAAAAATAGACAGTAGAAATATAAATAGGTCATATTAGTACCTGAATCATCAGGAATAAATAATCACAGTTCAAATTCAATAGGAAAAACAACTGCCTCCAACTGCCAGTAGATACTATAATCCCACAGTGAGAGTGAAAACAAAAATTCACTTTTCAACATTATATTGTAGTTGGAAGAACAGGTCCACATATGTGAACTTACCATGTGCTGTGCTGTGCTTAGTCACTCAGTTGTGTCCAGCTCTTTGCGATCCCATAGAGTGTAGCCCTCCAGGCTCCTCTGTCCATGGGCTTCTCCAGGCAAGAATACTGGAGTGGGCTGCCATGCCGTTCTCCAGGGGATCTTCCCAACACAGGAATTGAACAGGGGTCTCCTGCGTTGCAGGCATAATCTTTACCAGCTGAACTACCAGGGAAGCCCAAACTCACCATGCTCCACTACAATTTCCTGACCATTGGTTTAGTTCCCAGAAGTATTAATAGACTATTTTTAGCAAAACTTGGGGACGAAGACCTAAATTTTCATTCCCTACTTCACTTCAATCCTCTGTGTTTTAGCAAATCACTTCTATTTCTTTTTACATTCCTCATCTACAGTATAGGACTAACATTTGCCAATAACCTTGCTATGCTAAGTCGCTTCAGCCGTGTCCGTCTCTGTGTGACCCCACAGACGGGCAGCCCACCACGCTCCCCGGTCCCTGGGATTCTCTAGGCAAGAACACTGGAGTGAGTTGCCATTTCCTTCTCCAATGCGTGAAAGTGAAAAATGGAAGTGAAATCGCTCAGTCGTGTCTGACTCTTAGCGACCCCATGGACTGCAGCTCACTAGGCTCCTCCATCCATGGGATTTTCCAGGCAAGAGGACTGGAATGGGGTGCCATTGCCTTCTCCGGCCAATAACCTTAAGAGTGAGAAAAAAAATAATCATATATTGAGGTTCTAGGAAAGAAATCACTGAATATAAGTGCAAAATGTAATTATCCTGAAAGTTTTCCCTGTTGCAATATTGGTAAAGCACATATTTCAAACATAAATGTTGAAAAAGATCGTTCTCATGATTAACATTAATAAATATTTATTGAGGTGCCTATTGGGTATTTGGCAACGTACTAGTAAGTGATCTAGTGATTTGATCAGACATCAAATCTGAAATAGATTCACACTGCAAAGAAATATATACTCTAAATGAGAGTTTCAGGAATTGGAGACTGACTGGGTTCTCCTCTTGGAAAAAAATAATTCTAATACATGAAAAGCTGACTGGGTGCATAAGAGCTGAACACAAATCTCAACGGCTGAGCTACACCACCTTCTCAGATGCCAATCCTACAAACCTCATTTTCAGATTTCTTCTATAAAGAGGTACAACCACAATCCCAGGAGACCTGAAGGAGCATGTCCTCTGAAGTCTAGGACGTCCTTCTCCAAAGGCTATGAACCAAATCAGTTCTTCTCCACAGCCCTCTAAGCAGGGTGGCCCAAAGGAGTCTCCGTTTTAATAAAACCAGAGCCTTCCCACAGAGTATCCTCTACTTAGAATTCCAGACATGGCTTCTGAGATTAGGGATTCTTTTTAACCAATTTGTAGAGCTTTACTCGAGACAGGAAACAACACGTTGCAGAGTAATTAAGCCAAAAACTCTGTGTCAAAGGTTCAAAAACCCATTCTACCTTTGACTCACCCTAGGGCCTATGAAGGTGACTTCACTTCTTTGGAACTCTTTTTTCCCATCTAGAAAATGGAAAGATGAATGCTAACCTGCTTTGATCGGAGGATTGTTACATGAGAGAAAAATGCATTTGTAAAGGTCTTTGGAAAATACAAAGAACTATAGAAAGGTTAGATAATACAGGTTTTGTCTAAGCAAGACTGGAATGGCTACTTCTCTTCATTTTTACCCTCTGTTGAACTCACCTTTCTTTTCAGGCTACAAAAGAAGGAATCTTGTATTTCCCCACTAAGGAAGTTAGTTTTTGTTTTTGTTTTTTTTTTTAACAGTTTTTAAATGCCTTTTATATTCATGATTTTGAGTTCTCCAGGAATAGGCTTTTTTCCTCCAGCATTATATATCCAACCAAGATAATGAGGAATTCAGAAGAACCACCTGCTTATGAAAACATTCATAGGCTGGCCTGATGCCCAACAAAGATGAGTCCAATCCAGAAGCAACTAGAGAAACCTTCCTCTTTCTACACAAACAGCTGGGTCTCTCATCTTGTAGCACAGGTTTAAGGCCCAACACTTTATCACATTCTTGTGAAAGAGGAATACCTCTCCCAAGGGATCTGAATTTTGAATAGGCTGAATTTCTCACCAACTTAGGAGCTTCTCCGTTTCTGGTTTATTTCCTAAAAATAATTCATTTACTTCTATTTTACAGTTTACAAAAAGCCCTGGTGGCTCAGACAGTAAAGCATCTGCCTGCGATACAGAAGACACAGATTCGATCCCTGGGTGGGGAAGATTCCCTGGAAAAGAGAAATGTCAACCCAGTATTCTTGCCTAGAAAGTTTCATGGACAGAAGAGCCTCGTGGGCTACAGTCCAAGTGGTCGCAAAGAGTTGGACACAACTGAGTGACTAACGTTTTCACACTTTCACTTTTCTGTATATTTTAGCACGTGAAATGATCTGTCTACCCAAGTAATCAATGGATAGCCTCAGGACCAAGTAACAAAAGAGATAAATGTTCTACCTTACCCCCAAATTTTAAAGCCATTGTATTTTGTGTTTCTGATGGCAAAGAAAAGAGAAACAATCAAGATATTTTTAATGTCTTACTTCACCCTTCTTGAAAAAAGCTAAATCATGAAATAGAAAAATAAGACATAATTTTCAGTTCTAAAAAGAGATATCCCCTTTAACCCTTCCATAAATACTAGACAAATGATTGACAGCAATTATTTTTCACATGGGAGCACGTTTTTTAAACAGCAAAACAGAAAACAAAAGAACAGAACACTACATGTATGGCCACACATTACAGTTAGACAGAATCTTAGAATTCTTAGTTTTCACATTATTTAATTGAACCTCACAACAACCCTGGGGTGTAAGCAGACAAGCTGTTAGTATCCCCATTTTCCAGATGAGCAAACTGAAATTCAGAGGAGCCAAAGGACAAGGCCTTGTGTGCTTAGTGATAAGCGATAAAGCTAGAAGTCAAACCTAGGACTGGACTTTTAATACTGAGCAGTGCTGCTTGCCTTGGTTATTCTAGATAGAGTAGAAAATAAGGCTGAAAAGGCAAGTGGGGACCAGATCATGGAGGGTCTCGAATGCCAGACAATGCCAAATCACTCAAGGATCACTGTTGTTTTGGGCTGGGGTGCGGGTATCATGTTTTGGTTTGTGTTTTAAATCAGAGGTGAGCTGCAAGAAGAGTAATCTGGCAGACGTATACATAATAGATTAAAGGCAAGAGAGTGCATCATTCTGGGTGTACTCAGGAGACAGAAACCACACAGTAATTTGCAGAAGCTTAGCTTTAGAGAATTATTTAACTGCGATAGAGGAAGGCATGTGCCTTGAACAGTACACAAGGAAGAAGAAACTTGGATGGATGGTCTCCTCCTCAAGGTCTGTGTAAAGATCTCACTGAAGAAGCTATGGTTGCAGCCCACTGGATCGTGGAGATGTTTCCTGGTCTGACGGCCAGAGTTGGTCCACAGAAACAGGAGAGCAAGAGATAACCCTCCAGGGAGCAGGCGAACAGAGGCTCTTGAGTGAGCACACAGAAGGAAGCAGAGCACTACTACTGGCACGCAGCTGGGGCACAGGCACCCATGGCAGGACCATTACAGGGGCCCTCTGAGCGCACGCAGGCAAGGCTGGCGGACACATACGAAGAAGCCAGGGTGCCACCGCCAGCATGAGACTGGGGTATACCAAGGTCACCCTGGGAGGGCCGAAGCAAGGTTCAGAACAGACCTGTGATGCCACCAATGGACTGCCCATTCTGGGGCAGCTCTCAGGCAGAGCACCAGTAGATGCCCCCCACCATGAACACACACACACACACCCCACTGACAGACCCCAAAGCAGGAGCAAGGAAAAGCAAAATGTAGCAGACGGAACAGAGAGAGAAGCCCTCACCTTCAGGCAGTGTCCCTCCAGCAACCTCTACTGACAAAGCTTAACACCGTGCTCCCTGTGACGAGAAATGCTCAGAGCCCAGTCCGTTAGCCAAAACAGGTATGCAGAGCTGAAAGTCATCAATTGATGACTGGGACACAGAGCTTGGAAGTCCTTCTCCCCTCCCAGAGTAACAAGAGAAACTGCCACTGACTGGAACTATGGTTTAGTAAGTGCCTACAGCCATTTTCCAGGCTGAGTTCTTGTAACTGTGATCTTCAATTCCTTAAAAATACTCTCCTATTTATCACTCTAAAGTAAAATTCTAGCTCTTCAAAAGCTTTCTTTTTCTTCCATTTTTGGGAGAAGACAATTAGAAAAAAGGAAAGGGAAAGATGGCATCTGGGGTGGGGGGGTGTAGACATTCACTTCAGCATCCTGCCACAAACAACCAAAGCTGACCATGGCAATAAGATCAGTTTGAAAACAACTGGTATTTCAGTTAAAAACTTCTCTATCCATCACTAACAGATCCTCTTGCCCACTCGACAAACATTTCTTGCTTAAAGTAGGGGGATCAAAACCTTTTTCCATTGATCTCTTCAAGCTAGTCACACCCATTCAGGCATGAAAGAGACCAAAGGGAAAGGGGGGATTAAGGTGGATAGTATTTATTAAACAAACATTGCAAAAAGTATGTTCTTGCTCAGAGGTTTGTAAATAAGGGAATATCTAGTACAAGCTTCTCCACCCATAATGTATGTAAGTGGATTTCTGTAAGTTCTTTAATGTTTTGTGCTTTTAAAGTCTCTAATGAAGGAGGAAAGCACAAGGAGGGGAAAAAAACAAAATAAAATAATAGAACACTCTGACTTCTTCCATCTATATTGAAAATGTTAAAAAAAAAATATGCCGCCTTTTTTACAAGATATCAAACAGTTGACTATTCTTTTTAATTGTGTAATAGTGATTCATCACAAAGAGTCGGACACGACTGAGCGACTGAACTGAACTGATTCATCTTTTATGGTAAGAGCACCTCTCAAATATTCCACAACATGTATTAACTAAGAATAAAAATCATATTCTTCAATGACATAATTCCATTTGATACTGTAGATCATTCACCTCCTCTAGTGGCTTCCATAATTCAATTCTCTTCTAATTTTCCTCCTGCCTCTCCATAGAGCATGACAGTTTCTCAGGGTTTTGCTATAGGCCTCTTCTTTCCTCATCCTACTCATCAGTGATCAATTGCGTGGTTTCAACTACTGCCTACACGGAACTGACATGTTTCTGCAGCAGAGATCCAACCAGTCTATTCTGAAGATCAGTCCTGGGTGTTCACTGGAAGGAACGATGCTGAAGCTGAAACTCCAGTACTTTGGCCACCTCATGCGAAGAGCTGACTCATTGGAAAAGACTCTGATGCTGGGAGGGATTGGGGGCAGAAGGAGAAGGGGACGACCGAGGATGAGATGGTTGGATGGCATCATTGACTCGATGGGCGTGAGTCTGAGTGAACTCCGGGAGTTGGTGATAGACAGGGAGGCCTGGCGTGCTGCGATTCATGGGGTCACAAAGAGTCAGACACGACTGAGCGGCTGAACTGAACTGAGACCTATTTTCTAAGCAACAGACTGATACATCCAACTGTCTCTAAACACAATATGAACGCCTCTCAGGCACCTCAAAAGCAGCATGTATAAAACTAAAGTCATCACCTTGCCCATAAGCTTTTATCCTTTACTCTTTATTTCTGTGAAAGGCACNGACCTATTTTCTAAGCAACAGACTGATACATCCAACTGTCTCTAAACACAATATGAACGCCTCTCAGGCACCTCAAAAGCAGCATGTATAAAACTAAAGTCATCACCTTGCCCATAAGCTTTTATCCTTTACTCTTTATTTCTGTGAAAGGCACCACCATACACCCAGTTACCCAAACCGGAAACTTAGAAACTATTCTCAATTCCTCCTTCCTTATCAACTCCCACAAGAAATTCTACTTCCCAAATACCTCTGAAATCCACCCATCTCTATTTCCTCCAGCAACTCCCCTAACTCATAGCACTATTGTCTGATGCCCTCTTGGTAAAGATCTTTCCATTCAACCCATTCTCCACATAGCAGCCACAGACATACATTAGAAATCACATCACGTGATTTGCTGCCGTTGTTCAGTCACTAAGTCATGTGTGACTTCTTGCAACCCCATGGACGGCAGCACGCTGGGCTTCTCTCTCCTTCACTATTTCCCAGAGTTTGCTCAAACTCATGTCCATTGAAGTAATGATGCCATCCAACCATCTCATCCTCTGCTGCTCTCTTCTCCTTTTGCCTTCAATCCTTCCCAGCACCAGGGTCTTTTCCAATGCGTCAGCTCTTAACATCACATGATAAAAAGGGCTTAGAACCTGTCAGTCACTCTTAGGATGAAGTCTAAACTTAACATGACTTTAAAAGTCCTTATCTTGCCCAGTCTACCTCTCCACACTCGTGTTTATTTTTTTTACGATGCCATATGGCATTCCATTACATGATTGCACCAGTTTGGTTATCCATTCACTTGTTTTTTCCAAAATGCTTGTTTCCAGTTTGGAGTTATTAGAAATAAAGTTGCTATTAATATTTACCTACAAGCCTTTGTCTGGACATTTATTTTCATTTTCCCAAGGCAAAGACCTCCAAGTAGGTTTGCTGGATCATACAATAACTATATGTTTAACTTTATAAGAAACTGTCAAATTGCTTTCTAAAGTGGTTTTTCATTGTGCATTTTCACCAGTATATGACAGTCCTAGTTGCTCTATCTTCTTGTCAACACTTTGAATCATCAGTCATTTAAATTTTAGCCTCTCAAGCAGTTATACAGTGGTTTCACATGGTTTTGAAACTCCACTGCCACTTTGCAATTTCAGTGGTTTTGATTTGCATAAACACTGGGCTGGAAGAAGCACAAGCTGGAATCAAGATTGCCGGGA
>SJYA01005321.1:0-15228 GCA_006410615.1 Neotragus moschatus
ATTCTACGCATATATATAAATATTTGCCCTAACACAGACCACATTGAGATGTTTCCTATAAAATGGTCATAGAATAATTTCTTATTTAAAGATATCAAATGATATTAATTGAAATAAAAATGAACTTCAACTCAGTTCAGTTCAGTCACTCAGTCATGTCCAACTCTTTGCAACCCCGTGGACTTCAGCATGTCAGACTTCCCTGTCCATTACCGACACCTGGAGATTGCTCAAACTCAGGTCCATCAAGTTGGTGATGCAATCCAACCATCTCATCGTCTGTCATCCCCTTCTCCTCCTGCCTTCAATCTTTCCCAGAATCAGGGTATTTTCCAATGAGTCAGTTCTTCCCATCAGGTGGCCAAGGTATTGAAGCTTCAGCTTTTGCATCAGTCCCAATAAATATTCAGGGCTGATTTCCTTTAGGATGGACTTGTTGGACCTCCTTGCAGTCCAAGAGACTCTGAAGAGTCTTCACCACCACAGTTCAAAAGCATCAATTCTTCAGTGCTCAGCACTCTTTATGGTCCAACTCTCACATCCAACATGACTACTGGAAAAACCATAGTTTTGACTAGATAGACCTTTGTTGGCAAAATGACATCTCTGCTTTTTAATATACTGTCTAGATTAGTCATAGCTTTTCCCCCAAGAAGTAAGTGATTTTTAATTTCATGGCTGCAGTCACCATCTGCGGTGATTTTGGAGTTCAAGAAAATAAAGGCTGTCTTTCCAGTATTTCCCCATCTATTTGCCATGAAGTGATGGGGTACTGGTGTGGATTGCCAGTCCCTTCTCCAGGGGATCTTCCTGGGTCTTCCCCGTTGTAGACAGACGCCACCAAATTTGAGCTTCACATTTAGTCACAGAAGGAACAGATAGTAACAGCCAAGAGACTTGGAGAGAGGTTGAAGAAGATGAAAAGGAAGCAGAGAAGATAATTTTAAGGCACCCTTTCTTGCAAAGACTTGACTCAACAGTTCAGATCTCAGGGCTCAAATATAAGCAGGAGACATAGAAAAATCTTTGTGAGGATTTAAGTGCTTGCTAAAGACCGAGATTTTCCATGGTGGAAATTCAACAAGTACAGTTTTCTTATTAAAAATAGAAGGTAAAATTTACTAAGCTGTACTGTATATTTCACTGAACATTATATTCAGAAACAACAATAAAAGTACTCACTATACCTATTAATATGCAAAGGAGAAATATGTAATTTTGCAAAAATAAATTGCCCAACATAATTTGGATTTAAAAATTGCAGATAACAGCAAATTAGGATATGCAGGCAGTAAAAAAAGTTTGTAATCTGGTGTATCAATGTCATGTGGCTCATTAAATAGTTTTACATAGTATTTTCTCATAGAGGTATATTTCTTTCCATTTTATTTTAGTATTCCCTTGGCTAAATCCTAATAATGCTTTGGAACTCAGTTTAAATTTTACCTTTTTCAACAAAATCTCCTCCAGCCTCCCTGTCTAAATTAGTCCTGATGTCTCAGTTTTATAATAGATTTCTGAAGCCTAAATGAGATAAATGTACTTGAGGTTTGTAGGTAACTTGAAGATTGATTGCTGCACTCCTTGGGGTCACAAAGAGTCAAACATAACTGAGTGACTGAACTGAACTGAGGTTTGTAGGATCATACAAGCACAGAATAGGTGCTAAAAGCATTTCATTTGTTGTAGTAGTTTTGTTATCAGGATTGGTATTGTATCATATAAAGTACATGGGTTTGATATCAGATAGTGTATTCAAATTTGTATTACCATGGGTTAGCAATTTCCCACTTGAGCAATTTTCTTAAAATTACTGAACATCAGTTTTTGCATCTGTAAAGGAGTCATGGGAATTAAACCTAATTCTACAAAGCATATATTAAGGTGAAAGAAATAAATGTAGGTGTTCAGTAAGTATTTTATTCACACACACACACACACCCCTACACCTACCCACTCACCCATCCTTCTGCTAGTCCTCTCTATGATTTGTTTAAATCGTCTAATTTGGTATGTAACTTACTAAGAAGTGGGAATAAGAGTATAGTTGAGCATGTTTTATGGTGTTCATTGGTTATAACACCTTACATATTCAATTTAATTCCAGGTAAATAACTGTCTGTTGCTCAGATTTCAGGTAGATGGCATAAACATGTAGAACAGTGTAACTCTGAGTTTAGTTTTAACTCTTTAGAGTGAAAACTCTAAAGACAAGACTGATCTTAAAGGGAAAGAGAAGATAAAATGTTAGTAAAATAACACAATATAATTCTAGAAAATAAATTCAAATATAAGAGATTTAAAATTAATGCTACAGTGTATATGTGAAATAATACACCAAAGTAATGCATTGTTTCACATTCTTTTTAAAACTACATTTAGATACTGTAAAGTTTTGAGGCCAGGCATTAAAGTTATAGCAGAAGGCAAACAAGTTGATTTTGTCTTCATGATTATGAATCATGAAGGTCAAATAAAGTCTGAATTTTTAAGAGATTCAAAAAGAATCACACAGCGATAGGGAGCAGTTAATAAAATCCTGAAAGGTTAGCTCAATGACAGAACTATTTAAGGATGTGCAGTAATTTGAAGCTGAGACCTAAATTTTATACACTAAACTTCACACAAATTATCTTTCAAACAGTTAGCTTTGATGTGAAGTAGGATAAATGGTAAGGGTAATAATCAGAGTAAAATATTCCATAATAAATAAGTGGTATGTACCTTGAGTATTATATCAGAGCTGAATGCTATGTAACATCTACATCTGTTCTGGTAGCTTTTAACTAAATTTTATATCTTTTTTTTTTTTTTTTAATCCCTGAAGAGGTAGTCATTTTCAGCAGGGATCATTTAACAGACCTGTCACCCAAAGCAATTAGTGTATTGGCAGGAAAGGGGCTTTGGCTTGATAATTGGATACAGGTGGAAGAGAAGTAATGCCAAGGTCGATTCATTAGCAGTAACAATATATCCTTGCAAGGCTCTTCCTTCCTTGCAACCCCTATTTTTTAAAAAAGCTACACTGTTAGAAATCAAATGATAAGCAAAAACATAGTTTTCATATTTTTGAGAGAAGTTTAGAATGATGACCTGGCGACAGATTGCTGGAAATTACTTTGTTGATAATCTTCTTGTCCCTTCCTGCCTCAATGACCCTCCTCCTAAAAATATATGAAAGAATTAGATCCTCCTCAAGTTGATACAGAAAGGTGGTTTCATTTGTTCTACATTATTCATTATAGATTTAGCAGATATTGAAGAACCTGTAATTGTACAGGCCACCAACACATACAAACACACGTTTACATATTTTAAATAGTTGACCTTGCAAACTTTTTCTATTTGATTGCCACTCATTTCTTTCAACATCAGAATAATGAAAGAGAAAATGTTAATAATACTTACCATTACCTAGATTTAAATAAATTGAAGCTTTATCTTATAGTGTGTCAGCTTGAGATAGTGGTTGTATTAGAGACACAGTTAATAAAATCAACAATCAAGTTACAACACTTTCAACCATAGCTAGATTTTCTCTGGTATTGACATTTACTGTGCAGTAAATTACTATAATATTCTATAATATACAAAATTGTATAGAATATTTCTTAGAAAATATATTATGTGCTTGATTGTTTATGTAAATGTTATATAATCATTAGCTTCCAAATATATTTCAGGTAAGATTTCTGCAGTTTGGAAAAATTCCTATTTCAAGTTGCTTACCTAGGCATTAGAAGTAAAAATATAATATTGAGGAAGTTAATTATTTCAGGTCAACTTCCAGTCATTTTAAACTTTCCAAAAGATAGTATGTTAAAGACAGTATCATGTATCTTTATTCTTATACTCAGTGCTGTCTGTCTCATTTTTCTTATGGTTTACATTTTACCCCTTTTTGTGTTAAATGCTGCTCTATCCACTTGAATATGAACTCCAACAGAGTGAGAGTCCTTCTTTCTATTCAACATGGCATTCTGAGCAGCCACACAGAATTCTTTTGAGACTTCATAAAGAATATAAATACAATAGATAATAAATCCTCTCATAAGGGTCTAGAAAGTGAAAGTGAAGTCGTTCAGTCGTGTCCAACTCTGTACGACTCCATAGACAGCAGCCCACCAGGCTCCTCCGTCCATGGGATTTTCCAGGCAAGAGTACTGGAGTGGGGTGCCATTGCCTTCTCCGCCTATAATCACTACCTAACACTAAACCCAGTGGCAACTAAGCATAGCTATTCACTAACCCCTCATATGCAGAATTTTGACTGCATTATTCAATAAAGTATTTAGCGTTGGTAGCATCTTTGGTTAAGTTTCAGAAAAGCAACCTTTTGGTGAAACCATAATACAAAAAGTACACCATTCTCCAACTTGACTTATCCTCGATTCAGGGTGCAAACACTGGGGAGTGTATCTGCTTGCCCTCTCAGCCAGTCTTTGTGGGGTGCACACACTGCTCCATATACACTAGATAATCCTTCTTTTCCTCACAGATATATTATGGAAATTTAGAAATAGTTAATCCATTTTGCAACTATTAATTTTTTTACCACAAATCAAACATCATTTAAAATTATAAAATTGACAAAGTATACAACTAGAGGTAAATAGGCACCCTGGGGGAAATTAAAAAGATTTTCCCTTTTCTAAAAAATCTTATTCAAACAACCCCTTATAAAATCCATTCAGTTTGCTTTTACATTAAATATATAAACCTCTTCAAAATATGTTAATTAAAAGTAATGCCTCCATTTCTGCTTCAATGACTATACTAAAGTCTTTGGCTGTGTGGATCACAAACAACAGTGGAAGTCTTAAAAGGATGGGAATACCAAACCACAATAACAGAAATGGTATGGACCTAACAGAAGCAGAAGATATTAAGAAGAGGTGGCAAGATACACAGAACTATACAAAAATGACCTTCATGACCCAGATAACCACAATGGTGTGAACACCTACCTTAGAGCCAGACATCCTTGAATGCAAAGTCAAGTGGGCCTTAGGAAGCATTACTACAAAGCTAGTAGAGGTGATGGAATTCCAGTTGAGCTACTTCAAATCCTGAAAGATGATGCTATGAAAGTGCTACACTCAATGTGCCAGCAAATTTGGAAAACTCAGCAATGGCCGCAGGACTGGAAAATGTTTGTCTTCATTCAAATCCCAGAAAAGGGCAATGCCAAAGAATGGTCAAAGTACCGCACAATTACACTCATCTCATATGCTAGCAAATTAATGGTCAAAATTCTCTAAGCCAGGCTTCAACAGTATGTGAACCATGAATTTCCAGATATTCAAGGTGGATTTAGAAAAGGCAGAGGAACCAGAGGTCAAATTGCCAACATTCACTGAATCATCAAAAAAGCAAGAGAGTTCCAGAAAAACATCTACTCCTGCTTTATTGATTACACCAAAGCCTTTGACTGTGTGGACCACAACAAACTGTGGAAATGTCTTCTAGAGATGGGAATACCAGACCACCTGACCTGCCTCCTGAGAAATCTGTATGCAGGTCAGGAAGCAACAGTTAGAACTGGACATGAAACAACAAACTTGTTCCAAATCAGGAAATGAGTACGTCCAGGCTGCATATTGTCACCCTGCTTATTTAATTTATATGCAGAGTACATCATGAGAAATGCTGGGCTGGATGAAGCACAAGCTGGTATCAAGATTGGTGGTTGAAATATCAATAACCTTAGATATGCAGATGACACCATCCTTATGGCAGAAAGCAAAGAAGAACTAAAGAGCCTCTTGATGAAATTGAAAGAGGAGAGTGATAAAGTTGGCTTAAACTGAACATTCAAAAATCTTCGATCATGGCATCCAGTCCCAACATTTCATAGCAAATAGATGGGGAAACAATGGAAACAGTTACAGACTTTATTTTGGGGGCTCCAGAATCACTGCAGATAGTGACTGCAGTCATGAAATTAAAAGATGCTTGTTCCTTGAAAGAAAAGCTTTGACCAGCCTAGAGAGCATATTAAAAAAGAGTCATTACTTTGCCAACAAAGGTCTGTCTAGTCAAAGTTATGGTTTTTCCAGTAGTCATGTAAGGATGTAAGAGTTGGACTATAAAGAAAGTTGAGTGCTGAAGAACTGATGCTTTTGAAATGTGGTGGTCAAGACGNAGCTTTGACCAGCCTAGAGAGCATATTAAAAAAGAGTCATTACTTTGCCAACAAAGGTCTGTCTAGTCAAAGTTATGGTTTTTCCAGTAGTCATGTAAGGATGTAAGAGTTGGACTATAAAGAAAGTTGAGTGCTGAAGAACTGATGCTTTTGAAATGTGGTGGTCAAGACGACTCTTGAGAGTCCCTTGGACTGCAAGGAGATCCAACCAGTCCATCCTAAAGAAAATCAACCCTGAATATTTATTGGAAGGAGTGATGCTGAAGTTGAAGCACCAATACTTTGGCCACCTGATGGGAAGAACTGACTATTGGAAAAGACCCTGATGCTGGGAAAGATTGAAGGCAGGAGGAGAAGGGGACAACAGAAGATGTGATGGTTTGATGGCATCACCAACTCTATGGATATCATTTTGGTTCAGCTCCGGGAGTTGGTCATGGACAGGGAGACCTGGCGTGCTGCTGTCCATGGGGTCTCAAAGAGTGGGACTCGACTGAGTAACTGAACTGAACTGAACTGAGTGTTTTAATAATTAACTCTGATGGAATAAGATTGAAATTTGTTTCTCAACTTCCTAATGTGAATAGTGTTACCACTATTGCTGGAGGTGTGTAGGAGTTGCACATTTCCTCCAAATAAATCGTAAGGAAGTCTTTGTCTAACTACTGATGCTTCCACCAGAGGATGAGTCTGTGAGAGCAAATGTATATAGGCATTATGGAGACACATATCCGAATTCCTCATTTTAAGAATGAGAGTATATAAATGGCATGGCTCCAGTTCACCAGAGATGTTGTTCCTGAGTTCCATTATCTCCTCAAATTATATTTTAACATCTTTACTTCAGCAAAAGCAATTTGTGTTCTCTCTACCACATTGTCTCCCCCCATACACACACACACTTCATAAAATTCAGATTTCTGATAATATCATTGTAGCATTCTAAGTCATCTAAATAATATAACACCTCTTCTAAGTTCATTATATATGGATGCCAGATGGAATTGTCCTTTAGATAACATCATGCTTCATCTTGCATCAGCTTTTCTTAGTGACAAATGGTTGAATAAATAGACTTTTTTTTAATTGTACTTTTCTTATCTCAGTAATATAACATGAAATATATATGAATGGTGACCCCAGACATACTTTGTATATTATGAAACAAGTTTGTTATATTCTGTACTAAAACTATTTTCTTGTTTTCATACTCACAAGACATAAAAATGCTTTTTTTTTTTTTTTTGCTTATCCTCATTTTATGTATATTTTCCAACTGGGGACTCATAGCCCTGATCCTCTTGTGTTAATTCTTTGTGATGCATCAGGGAATATTTCTGAAACTTTAATTGTTTGTCAGGTAAGTTTATGGCATTTATTGAAGCAAATTTGTTTAACAAATTTTGTTCTTTCAACAATCCTCACAAGAGCTTAATGAAATCCACTCTGTTACAGAAGTTCTCAAATATAGGGGTCAAGTTAGTAAGTGTATAGATACAGAAAAGCCTAGTAACCCTTAAAATAGTGTAAAGTCGATAAGCAAAAACCTTCCATCTGAGTTATATTTCTCAGGACATCACAATAATGTTAAGCCAGTGGAAGAGTAAGTAGAGATCAGATGTCAGCCTGTCAGACATCTACAAATCATAATTAAGTTGTTTTCTAATTATAAATTCATTCATTTGCATTCAACTCCAGCTGTACCAAGCCAGAAAGAAATGTCAATATTCTGACCCAGAGGTCTGGCAGTGTTAGGCTTGCCTGCTTTCTAAGCTCACATATTAATATAGAATATACCTTTGTTTGGCTCAAATCTGTCTCCCTTGAAGCACGATGCCAATTATTTTCCTTGCTACTTTTTCAACTGGCAGGGCACATCTCTACTTTCTCAGTTCTCCCTGAAGTTCATGAAACCAAATGATGCAAAAACAATGAAAGCAAAGCTTTACTTATATTACTTTTAAGGGTTTTCTGGATATTGCTGAGGAGATAGGCTCCAGCATTACATTTCAAAAACTATTCGAAATGCATGTTAGATTTCCCTGTCTCAGTAAGGATTATAAAAACTGGTAATGAACTGCCTTTCAGCTATGGTATCTGTGTTCCTCTTTCCAAACATCAACTTTCATTAAATTTATATGTCAAGTCATTGTACTTGTTTTTTGTTTGTTTGTTTTCTCAATAGTGTCTGCCTTCCTACTTCTTTAGCAATATCAAACCTAATTTACTCTGAAGTTTCTGGATGACAACTACTGGCTATAAAACCAGTTAAAATACTCTGCATCTTCTGGTCAAATTCTATGCTATGAAAAATAAAATAGTTGATTTTATCCAAATGATGCTTTAGTCTACTTTAAATATATTTGTTTATGTGAGATAACATCATATAAAGTTTAATTTCACTGATTATATGCAGAAATAAACAAGAAATTCTTCTGATTAAATTATAGAAATTGGGTCAGTAATTATAAACAGGCTCACAACTATAAAGTCCACATACATATTATCAGTTTGGTTTGGTATATAGTTAGAACATTTCACATTAGTCCGAATCTTTGCTGACATCAAAAATCTAAATAGAGATATCTTAGTTGAATTCCATAACAAATATTTTCAAAATAGAACCTTGGATGAGTCCTTATAGGATTTAATAACTAAATTTTCTCCTGGGATTTGAGCTGCAATGCACTGGCAAAACTTCATTGCTTTGAGAAGTGAAAATAAAGGGCAAATTACTAAACTTGAGTTGCTAGAACCAAAGACAATGATGTTCAGAAAAGTACCTGAATAAAAGATATTAGAAAAGGAGAGGACGCTAAGAACAGTCCTGGATGGGGGGAAACTGTAATATTAAATAATTCTCATTTGTTCATTCTCACTCTTTCCGCCTCTATTTGTGTCTCTTTCTTTCTGTCTTTCCTCACTTGCCTCACTTGCCCGTCTTTCTCCCATACATAAATGCACACAGAATTCTCTGTTCCCTTTTCAGCTGCCTTACAAATTTGAAGTAAAAAAGAAAGTTCATGAATTTTGTATTAAAGAGACTAAGTCCAAGTTCCTTGGTGTAGTTAAAGCTCTTCACCTGTGATGTGATTTATTCTCTTAATTCTCACCTACTCCCGTGGTAAAAATTATATATGCTCATTAAAATGAGGTTAAGCAGTGGAGAACCAATGTACTGTGTCATATCAAAATAAACATGGTTTGCATCAGATAATTTTGAGTCTAGACATCTCTATAGGTACATACACAGGTAGCAAACAAGATGACTAAAAGATTAGCTGGATACGTGGAGAAAGTGGATATTCAGGTGAGGGGATGTACGAAAGTTCTTTAAACTGTTCTTAACCTTTTTCTTGGCTACCATGCACAGCATCAGGAATCTTAGTTCCCTGAGCAAGAATCAGATTCTTAATATAAATGTTTAATTTGCAAACAATATTTTATCATATGAGAGAGAAAATTGGAAGTTGTTAATAAATAAATGTTAGAGAAAAGAAAAGATTAGCTGCCTAATTAGAGTGACAAATGTGCCTATGAAAATGGATTATAATATACGTGCTATATTTCATTAAAATATTAAATTCTGTTGTGTTTAAGAAAAGAAAATAAAGTAAGTAAAAATTCAATCAGTGAGAAACTTGCAATAATAGTTAAGATGAATTTAATATTGATAAAAATATTGCAAAACTATCATTAAGTTAAAACCATTGTGTTTAGAACTATACTTTCATATTACATAGTATAGATTGACTACTTGATATGAAAATTTGAGGATAGTCAATTATTGTTTTTCCTAATTTTGTGAGTCACATTATATCTTTTTAAGCCTTGTAACAGTTTGCTGTAACTACATTCTTTTTTTTCAATCATATTCCCACATTCTTGTTTAATTTCATTCAATTTTCACTTTTCATTCTTTAAATGCAGTTCTTCCAATACTTCCTGAGTTCCTTGTTTTTCTTAATTGCTAATTGACTTAGTATGTATTTGTGTGTGTGTGTGTCTGTGTGTGTGTGTATTTATGTGTGAAAGACTTATGGTAGTTGTATTATCCAATTTGTTTTCTCTGGTTNGTTCCTTGTTTTTCTTAATTGCTAATTGACTTAGTATGTATTTGTGTGTGTGTGTGTCTGTGTGTGTGTGTATTTATGTGTGAAAGACTTATGGTAGTTGTATTATCCAATTTGTTTTCTCTGGTTTTTTTTTATTTTTAAGAATGTTTTCATTGTTTTTATTTTGTTTATACATAAATAGTACCTTGACTGAGTATATCTTTAGGGCATATTTTCTTTCCTTTATACATTTGTAGACATTTTCTCCTAACATCTAGTCTTGATTGTCACAGTGGAAAATTTAAAATCTGGTTAAATTTCCTTTTTTAGGGAATTTGATTTTTCAGCCTAGATAACTGATGAAAAATATTTTATCCTTGATATTTAATGACTTAATGTAGATATATTATTTTACTTGTCATTTATATCTACTTTGTGCAGAATATGATTTGTCTTTTCAAACCATATGTTCATTCTTTTCAGAAAAATTTCCCTAAAATATTTGGATTTTTTTTGGATCCATTTTAAAGCAATTATTCTTATATTGGAATATCACTGTCCTATATCTATTATTATCTTCCCTCTGCTTGACATTCTATTTTACATTTAATTTAATTATCTCAAATACTTTCTCTGTCAGTAATTTAATTTTCAGTTTGCCATACTGTTAGTTAATCACTAGCTCTGAATTAATATTATTTTAAATAATTCATTAACTCTTAAATTCCCTTTATTCAATCTATTTTTATTATTTTCAGATTTATTTAATTAATTGATTTATATTATCATTTAGTATAATAAGTGATAATATCATTTTTTAATGGTATTGCTAACTTGGGCAGTATGAAAAATACTGGTGAGATAATTTCTTTTGTCCCCAGGATAATGTTTTATTCTGTCCTGGATTGCTCACATCTCTCTTGAGATGTATCACTTTGAAGGTTTTTATTTTATTTCATTGCTTATTTATGACTAGTGTCTAACTCCTTTGATATAAGGTGAATTATTTTTCCTGTTCAACACATATGAATTATGCTTTTTGTGTTTTGGAGATAAAGTTCACCTGAAACTGTATGGTATTGGGTGGGGGTGGAAAAGAGAGGAGGATCATGTTTTTGTTGTTTCTCTGAAGATTTTGTTGTATATACTATAAAGCTTTGACATTTATTCTACCCAGGTTGGAAATACCCTCCATTTCTGACCATTTGGTCAGCTGAGTTTGAAGCTTTGGAATTTTTTAATGTGCCAGATAGAGTCAAATACTCAAAGTGAAAGTGAAAGTTTAGTCGCTCAGTCGTGTCCAACTCTTGCAACCCCATGGACTATAGCCTACCAGGCTCCGCAGTCCATGGGATTTTCCCGGCAAGAGTACAGGAGTGGGTTGCCATTTCCTTCTCCAGAGGATCTTCCTGACCCAGGGATTGAACCCAGGTCTCCCGCATTGTAGGCAATCGCTTTACTGTCTGAGCCAAACTATTCTTAAATTTTTACTTTAATTATTCCTCTCCATGAACTCTAATTTCTATCCCTCAAGATCTGAGGACATGGGTGATGAATGTTAGAAATTATTTGAATTTCCCAGAATTATTTCTGAGTAGTATGAATGGAATTTGGAACTTCTTGTGCTACCCCAAAATCATTAATTTCTTGTACCAATTGATTCCTCTGTTTTTTTAATAGTATCACATTAGTTTATAATCTTGCCTTCACAGGCTGTTCCTGATGGATTTTAAAGAGGTTTATGCTTGTATTGATTCTTTTTTCTTTACTCTTTTTTTTCTTTTCTTCTCTTTAAAGTGACAATTATGTCAATGTATATACAGAAATAAGATTCTGTGACCTATCTACATTCAAATATCTTTACTCAAAATTTTCTTCCATGCGATTAAAAAATATACATGTGTTTTTTTATATAGAATTCTATGATAACAATGTCTTAATGAGTTTTGTGTGAATACTGAAATGTATTTCTTTATGATTGCTTCTTTTTGTAGTAAGTTGGGTCTATGTAAGCATGGGAGTATGTGTGCATATGTGCATGGTGGGTGTTCATGTTGGTAAAGATGTGTGTGTTGTCAGTGTTACATGTATTTTGGGAATATGTCCGGGGATAATATCTATGTGTGNGAATACTGAAATGTATTTCTTTATGATTGCTTCTTTTTGTAGTAAGTTGGGTCTATGTAAGCATGGGAGTATGTGTGCATATGTGCATGGTGGGTGTTCATGTTGGTAAAGATGTGTGTGTTGTCAGTGTTACATGTATTTTGGGAATATGTCCGGGGATAATATCTATGTGTGTGGGAGGATATGTATGGAAGTTATGCATGCATCTGCATACACAGATATGTGTGTGGAAGACTGTGTGTGTGTGTGTGCACGCCTGTGTACTGAGAGAGAGAGAGAGAGAGAATTTCCGTGTGAATGGAAGCTTCTAATATAGGTAAAACCATTAGAAAATTGAGAGGTAAATTTTATGTCATATGTGTTGACTTTACAGGTTGAGAGACAAGTGTTGACACTTTTAGCAATGCTAGTATTAGCTCTAGAGATAACTAATTTTGACCACAAAGATATCTTCATTTCCCTTTTGCAGTGTAGGTCTACTACAGTGAGCTTTGAAATTCTTATTGTCCCTGTTCAACATTATATTATAACTTAGTAACAGATTAAGCTACCATTCTTTTTGCTCTTTAGCCTGTAATAGCACTGAGTGTCACCAAGATAGTTATTCTCTCCCAGTTGTATCTTGGCGTTCTTCAGTAAGAAGCCTCAGGCCATGAACAATGCAGTTAATTGACCTTCAACTCTCACTTCATGGGCTGCGTGAAATAAAGTTCCTCAGCCAAATATTGTAAAGTAAAAATAATAATAATAAATAAATAAAACACAACAACAACAACAAAAAACTTTCTCAAATGATCAAAAAGAAAAAGTTGGAAATATAATGAGAGCTGTATCACTGTGAACCTAAAATGGCCAGAGGTTAACATAATACATGCTAGCATAGGAAACACACACACACACACACACACTCATTGAACTAATATTACAGCTTTTGAAGAGTTCATTTTCACAAATAGAACAAATGCTGTAGTATATTTCAAAGTTTCAATTATTATTAATCACTAAATACTGTCTAAACAAAGTACATAAACTAAGCCATTTTATAGACTTGTACTACTTATTGTATGTAGCCATCACTTCAATATAAAACCTTAAAAATAACCAATATCCTCAAAGAACATATAAGGACACAAAATCCAGTTTAGTGTTCAGATGTTTCCTAAATGGACTTCCTTCCTTTCTTTTTTTCCTTCCTTCCTGTTTTTCCTTTCTTTTCTTTCAAGAGCTACCATGCATATTATAAAGGATATGAGTTTGGGAAATTATTAATAATCCGAGTTCTTAAGTTTTAGACAGAGAGTAGGTAGTGTGTTAAGCACTGGATATCCATTATTGTACTTAATTTATGAGTCTTATTAACATCTCCTCCTTAGCGGGAGGGAGAGGGAGGGAGAGAGAGGGATGAACTGAGTTGAAGGAATTGGCTTAAGTGATTGTGGGGGCTGGAAAATAAAAAAATGAAGGGCAGATCTGTAGGTTGGAAATTCAAATAAGTGTTGACATTGCAGCCTTGAACCCTGAGGAAGGTTTTCTCTGTTGTGGTCTTGAGGCAGAATTGCTTCTCCTTTGGGAAACCTTAGTCTGTGTCCTTAAGGATAAAGCCGCTCACATTNTTGTGGGGGCTGGAAAATAAAAAAATGAAGGGCAGATCTGTAGGTTGGAAATTCAAATAAGTGTTGACATTGCAGCCTTGAACCCTGAGGAAGGTTTTCTCTGTTGTGGTCTTGAGGCAGAATTGCTTCTCCTTTGGGAAACCTTAGTCTGTGTCCTTAAGGATAAAGCCGCTCACATTGTGTATGGTAATGTGCTTTACTCAGAGTCTACTGATTATAATGTTGGGGTTCCCTGATAGCTCAGTTGGTAAAGAATCTGCCTGCAATGCAGGAGAGCCCAGTTCGATTCCTGGGTCAGAAAGATCTGCTAGAGAAGGGATAGGCTACCCTCTTTCATATTCTTCAGCTCAGTTCAGTAGCTCAGTCATGTCCAACTCTTTGTGACTCCATGGACTGCAGCACGCCTGCTCCTGCTGCTAAGTCGCTTCAGTCGTGTCCGACTCTGTGTGACCCCATAGACGGCAGCCCACCAGGCTCCCCATCCCTGGGAACTTCCAGGCAAGAACACTGGAGTGGGTTGCCATTTCCTTCTCCAATGTGTGAAAGTGAAAAGTGAAAGTGAAGTCCCTCAGTCGTGTCTGACTCTTAGCGACCCCATGAACTGCAGCCTACCAGGCTCCTCCGTCCATGGGATTTTCCAGGCAAGAATACTGGAGTGGGGTGCCATTGCCTTCTCCGTGCAGCATGCCAGGCCTCCCTAATTATTGTCAACACCTGGAGTTTACTCAAACTCATGTACACTGAGTCGGTAATGCCATTGAGCCATCTCATCCTTTGGTGTCCTTTTCTCCTTCTGCTTTCAATCTTTCCAGTATTCCAATCAGCCCAATATTCTTGGGCTTCCCTTGTAGCTCAGCTGGAAAAGAATACTCCTGAAATGCGGGAGACCTGGGTTCAATCCCTGGGTTGGGAAGATCCCCTGGAGAAGGGAAAGGCTACTCACTCCAGTATTCTGGCCTAGAGAATTCCATGGACTATACAGTCCATGGGGTGCAAAGGGTGGGGCACGACTGAGTGACTTTCACTTTCCGGCATCTAAAAACATACATTCACAGCAACATCCAGAGTAGAAACTGGGCAGGATAGCCAAGCCACATTGACATATGAACAGTAATACTTTATAATATCTGCAATTTAATAATGATGTGATCTTGCAATCTTGAGATAGTTCTTTATCATTTCATTTTATTTTGTAGTTCTTTTTCACTTTCTGAGACTCTGATTCCTATCAGTGCCACGTGGCTAATGACACATATAGTATATATACTTTATGCATGTGTGTGTGTGT
>SJYA01005321.1:16528-26618 GCA_006410615.1 Neotragus moschatus
TTTTTTTTTTTAATTTTAGTGCAAATGTACTGTCCAGAATTAGGACTGAGTGGTATATTAGTCCTTGGACCTGGTCATGGGAATATATACATAACAGGAAAATAAGCTAAATCTTTCATAACAGACTTCTACTGCAAATGCAGTTGTTTACCACATCTAGTGTTTTTGTTTTGCTGGTTGAAAACATATCCACACAATTCCTCCCAATTTAGATATCTAAATAAAATTAGCATTGAAAATAAATGTTACCAAAAAATGTCAACTTATGTCTAATTGGCATATTCCATTGATTATTTGTGCTCAGACTTAATTCAGGCCTGACTAGTGTACTGTGACTGATTCAGATAGGCAGTAATGGAATATCATTGCCAAAGCTTCTCCTGGGGCTACTCAGTTTGTTTCAAATCAGTCTCTTTATGTTCACAGCCAAAAGGGACATCAGCTGTGCAAATAGGTTTTTGTGAGCCCACTTTGGCATCAAGTTAGAGAATGGAAACATAAAGGAAGCTATAGAAATATAGATACTTCAGTAGCAATAAAATCTGTAAACAAGTTCAAATTTCCTGAATTATGGGTATTTACATCCTGAGGAAAATACACCTAAGTTGAGCATACAAATAACTATGCTTCCGTCAGTGCATTTTGTAGCTGTTTTGGAGTTATCCCCCCAAACTGATCTAAGTCAGTGTATCTGTCTTCGCTTTGAAGCTCTCTGGGAGAATCTTTATACTTCGTCTTTTCTCTGCTAATGGGGCGTAGTGAAGTACAATGCCTGATTGATCACTTAATAAAATAATTGTTTTATGGCGACAGAACACCCAAACTCTTCAAACTAAAAAGAATTTAATTACATTATTCTTTCAAATGTATTATGTCGCCAGAATATCCATTGACACATAGAGTTCAAGATCATCTCCCTCTTGTGTTCTTTAGCTTTTGATTATACACTGTGTTCACAGAATGCCAGTTTATTTCTTAACCTGCAATTATCTTCCTAAAGCTCTAGTGCATGGTTCACACAAACAATGACAATTTTGGTTGTGAATAGGCCAAATCTTCACTCAGACCAAGTTGTAAAAGCACTCTCACAAGTTAACAGATATCACACTGTAAAAAAAAAAAGATGATAAAAAAAAAGACTGTTTAAAAATCATCCAAAGCTATACCTTATTGAAATTATCAAGATGTTGGTATTCCTATGAAATGCATTTGCTATTTGAACTGCATGAATTATTCCAATGTTGAAAATATCTTTGCTATCATTTCGTTACTTTGCTATTTTACTTTATGTTCCCATAAATCTCACAAACAGTAAAATTTTAAGGGCATGAAAAAAGTCAACACAAATAATTTACATTAGATCAGGAATTTAAAAAAAATCATTGTAGTTATCTTTTACCCCAAATCCCTATTTTCAGGAATTCAAATAAAAGTGCTTATGTGAGGGATTATATTTATTAGGATTTATTAAAGTAAGCAACAGATACATATGCATAGTGATAACTTACTTCTTCCAAGAATAAATTAACTTTCCATAAGGACAGTCACTCTCTGGAAATGTGCATAGATTTTTTCATATTTGTACATAATTGTATTGATTTTGTGGGTAGTTGCTCTATTACTTGGCCCTTGTCTATTCATTTTGTGAGGCATTAGAAATTGAGGAAAAGCAGGCAGTCTATTTGCTGGATTTATTCCCATTATTAGAGAGTATTTTTAGGTGTGTGCTGATATGTACAACAGAGTTCGCTGTTTCCTTTGAACAAATTTTTTTCTGAGGTAATAAGGATATTATAATTTAGAAGCAAAATAGATTTCAGTGTTTCAATGTGGAGATTACAGAATTGGATGACCTGAATGAAACTGATAAAAGTGTATTGCTGAGAGCCTCTTCTATGAGGCACTGCAGATGCTGGAGCAAAGTAACAAAGAAATGTAAATGTTTTCAGATAAATGGAGAGATTTCTCCATTTATTGAAGGCACACTGATAGGTGTACTTCATTTTTCATGAAACGATGTGCAACGGAAAAAAAAAGCGTCTGGCAGCTTTGGCTATGGTGGCTGTATAATTTACAATCAAGCTGGACATTTCTGAGAAGGGGATCTTTGTTAATATGTATAAATAATTCAGGAATGCTCAACTTGTCAGTATTATCTTCTTGCTTTAGACAATCAGGAAGCATGGACATTTGGAACTTGGTGATGAGATGCTCAGGAACCATTTTGCATCAGAGACTAGGTGCTCGATTTTGAGTTGATCACAGCAATTTAACTTGGATTGACCAAGTTAAATTCCTGGCTCCATCATTTACTAGATGTTCATCTTTGGACAAGTTATTAATGTCTTTGTACATCAAACTTCTCATTGAGCCTTAGGGATAAGAATAGTACCCATGTCCCAGTGTTATGAGGTAATTACACTGAGATTTAACACATCCAGCCCTTAGTGCAAAGCATCAGTTATTTGAGCAACTANAGTTAAATTCCTGGCTCCATCATTTACTAGATGTTCATCTTTGGACAAGTTATTAATGTCTTTGTACATCAAACTTCTCATTGAGCCTTAGGGATAAGAATAGTACCCATGTCCCAGTGTTATGAGGTAATTACACTGAGATTTAACACATCCAGCCCTTAGTGCAAAGCATCAGTTATTTGAGCAACTATATTTCCTTTTCCTAGAACAGTGTTTCGGTGCTTTTATTATTACTGGTTGCAGTTGTGTAATTAGAGCTTTAGAATGAGAATCTTGGTTTGAAACTGACCTAAGTCTCTCTGCTTTTACTTTTACCACACTCACTGTCCCACTATTATTCACTATAAAACAACTCACTATAAAACAATCAAAACAATTTTCTTAAAACCTTTCAATGCCTGTCCATCATATTTGAAGTTGAACCTATTTTTACTTACAAGGCCAGTGTAAAAAAGTTATCCTTGGAAATCTAATTAGCTTTCCCTCTTTCTGTTATTCATCTCTGCACATAATACCCTGTCTTCTTGCCTTTTTTTTATTTTTTAAAGCATGATATATTCAGAGACCTTCAGAGACATTGCATTTGAAGTTTTCTCAGACCGGGATTGTCATTAAATCTCCAACTGGTCACTACATTCATATCTCTATTTAAATACCCATCTGAAAAAGGGTTTCCCTGACTCCCTTCTGATCACCTTCTGTTTATTTATCTTTCTTTACTTTTCTTTGTAGCACATACCACTATACAATGTTATATCTGTTTATTCTATATTTCTATCATGAGAATATAAGTTTAAATATGTCACATATGTTTTAATGCTGTATCCCAATACACAGAACTGTATCTGGTGCCTATAGCCCTGTTCTTCAGTCATGTCCAACTCTTTGCGACCCCATGGACTGTAGCCAACCAGGCTCCTCTGTCCATGGGATTTTCCAGGCAATAGTACTGGAATGGATTGCCATTTCCTTCTCCAGGGGATCTTCCCAACCCAGGGATCAAATCCAGGTCTCCCGCGTTGTAGACAGACGCTTTACCATCTGAGCCACCAGGGAAGTCTGAGTTACTCAAAGGAACTGTTTAATGAGTGTACAGATGAATAATGAATTAAAGACTTGAATGAATGAATGCATTCATAGAACTCATGTTTAAAGTTGGATAAACAGATGAAAAGGATAGAAAATAGGTTATCACCAGTAGTTTCATTAGTGACTAGATGCTTTTCAGGAAGTAATATAAAATTATATTTATTTATATAGATGCACATTTTGTGCACCATCAGTAGGAATATTTGATGGCATAGATTATTACTTAAAAATGTTTTTCAACTGAAGTCTATAAGTAAATAGAAGTATATGCTAAAAGTCAGAAAGTAGGTCAAGTGCAATAAATCTATAGAACACAGAAACTGAATTATAATGGTTTTATAAGCTTGGCAGCTCAGATCATTGGGATCCTAAACTCTAGTCCTAGTTCTGCCTTTACTTGTTATGTGTGCCCCAGGGAAGGTTATCTCCACTTTCTCCAGGTCTTTTTGGTAGAATATTATTTTTGAACTTTCTGCTCTCCCTCACATTGCCTATAGATAGATAATATTGAACATATTGGTGCAAGCCAAGGTATGTTACTGCTTCTAATAGACTAAATATTTTACTGAGAACTATAACTATCTAAAACTTTCATTTTTCTGAAAAATTATTGATATTTAATCCAAGGCATCATTACCAAAGTTAGTTGATCACATAAGTCATAGCATTTATAAAATATCCAGAATACAATAAAGTTACTTTAGTTTTCTGAATATAAATATATATATATTCTTTAAAAAGTAGCTTATTGGGGGACATACATTAATAATTCATAAGTTTCTTTCATCCCCTGCAGCAGAGTTGTGCGAATCCACATCCCAAATAACCTATAATGAAATCTGCTTTCTTTCATATTATTGAGCGTTAATGTTCAGAGAACTTGGAACATGGTAGATACTAACTATAAATATTGGTTGTCTTTGCCAACTAAATGAAAATTGTGATTAGTCCTATAATAATTTTAAAGCTTTCAATCAGCCTAGCAGGCAATTTAATAAAAGGCAGTTGTTTTTTGCCAGGTTTTTCAGGTTAAAAATCATTACTCTGCTCCCAGTGGAGAGAAAAGGATTGAAATGCAATAGATTTAAATGTCTATGCACTGAAAACTGGTTTTCTTCTCACTACCTTTCAGACTTAAGGAAAAACTAATTAAAACTAAAAAGTACATTTGAGCATTCTTTGGCATTGACTTCCTTTGGGATTGGAATGAAAACTGACCTTTTCCAGCCCTGGGGCCACTGCTGAGTTTTCCAAGTTTGCTGACGTATTGAGTGCGGCACTTTCACAGCATCATTTTTTAGGATTTGAAATAACTAAACTGAAATTCCATCACATCCTCTAGCTTTGTTTATAATGATACTTCCTAAGGCCCACTTGACTTCACATTCCAAGATGTCTGGCTTTAGGTGAATGATCATACCATTGTGATTATCTGGGTCATGAAGATCTTTCTCGTACAATTCTTCTGTATATTCTTGCCACCTCTTCTTAATATCTTCTGCTTCAGTTAGATCCATACCATTTCTGTCCTATATTGAGCCCATCTTTGCAAGAAATGTTCCCTTGGTAACTCTAATTTTCTTGAAGAGATCTCTAGTCTTTCCCATTCTGTTGTTTTCCTCTATTTCTTTGCATTGATCACTGATGAAGGCTTTATTATCTCTCCTTGCTCTTCTTTGGAACTCTGCATTGAAATGGGGATATCTTTCCTTTTCTCCTTTGCTCTTCACTTCTCTTCTTTTCACAGCTACTTGTAAGGCCTCCTCAAACAGCCATTTTGCTTTTTTGGATCTTTTTCTTGGGGATGATCTTGATTCTTGTATCCTGTACAATGTCACAAACATCCATCCATAGTTCATCCAGCACTCTGTCTATCAGATATAGTCCCTTAAATCTATTTCTCACTTCCACTGTATAATCATAAGGGATTTGATTTAGGTCATATATGAATGGTCTAGTGGTTTTCCCTACTTTCTCCAATTTAAGTCTGAATTTGGCAATAAGGAGCTCATGATCCGAGCCACAGTCAGCTCCCGGTCTTGTTTTTGCGGACTGTANTAGTCCCTTAAATCTATTTCTCACTTCCACTGTATAATCATAAGGGATTTGATTTAGGTCATATATGAATGGTCTAGTGGTTTTCCCTACTTTCTCCAATTTAAGTCTGAATTTGGCAATAAGGAGCTCATGATCCGAGCCACAGTCAGCTCCTGGTCTTGTTTTTGCGGACTGTATAGAGCTTCTCCATTTTTGGCTGCAAAGAATACAGTCAATCTGATTTCAGTGTTGAGCATCTGGTGATGCCCATGCGTGAAGTCTCTTGTGCTGTTGGAAGAGGGTGTTTGCTATGACCAGTGATTTCTCTTGGCAAAACTGTTAGCCTTTGCCCTGCTTCATTCTGTATTCCAAGGCCAAATTTGCCTGTTACTCCAGGTGTTTCTTGACTTCCTACTTTTGTATTCCAGTCCCCTCTAATGAAAAGGACATCTTTTGGGGGATGCTAGTTCTAGAAGGTCTTGTAAGCCTTCATAGAACCATTCAGCTTCAGTTTCTTCAGCATTACTGGTCAAGGTACATACTTGAATTACCGTGATATTGAATGGTATGCCTTGGAAATAAACAGAAATCATTCTGTCCTTTTTGAGAATGCATCTAAGTAATGCGTTTCAGACTCTTTTGTTGACTATGATGGCTACTCCATTTCTTCTAAGGGATTCCTGCTCACAGTAGTAATATAATGGTCATCTGAGTTAAATGTACCCATTCCAGTCCATCTTAGTTCACTGATTCCTAGAACATCGATGTTCACTCTTATCATCTCCTGTTTGACCATTTCCAATTTCCCTTGATTCATGGACCTAACATTCCAGGTCCCTATGCAATATTGCTCTCTAAAGCATTGGACCTTGTTTCTATCACTAGTCACATCCACAACTGGGTGTTGTTTTTGCTTTGGCTCCATTCCTTCATTGTTTCTGAAGTTATTTCTCCACTAATCTCCAATAGCGTATTGGGCACCGACCTAGGCAGTTCATCTTTCAGTGTCCTATGAAAATTCTCCAAGCCAGGCTTCAGCAATATGTGAACTGTAAACTTCCAGATGTGCAAGCTGGTTTTAGAAAAGGCAGAGGAAACAGAGATCAAATTGCAAACATTCACTGGATCGTGAAAAAAGCAAGAAAGTTCCAGAAAAACATCTATTTCTGCTTTATTGACTATGCCAAACCCTTTGACTGTGTGGATCACAATAAACTGTGGAAAATTCTGAAAGAGATGGGAATACAAGACCACCTGACCTGCCTCTTAAGAACTCTGTATGCAAGTCAGGAAGCAACAGTTAGAACTGGACATGGAACAACAGACTGGTTCCAAATAGGAAAAGGAGTACGTCAAGGCTATACATTGTCACCCTGCTTATTTAACTTATATGCAGAGTACATCATGATAAATGCTGGGCTGGAAGAAGCACAAGCTGGAATCAAGATTGCTAGGAGAAATATCAATAACCTCAGCTATGCAGATGACCCACCATTATGGCAGAAAGTGAAGAAGAATTAAAGAACCTCTTGATGAAAGTGAAAGAGGAGAGTGAAAAAGTTGGCTTAAAGCTCAACATTCAGAAAACGAAGATCATGGCATCTGGTCCCATCACTTCATAACAAATAGATGGGGAAACAATGACTGGCTTTATTATTTTGGGTTTCAAAATCACAGCAGATGGTGACTGCAGCCATGAAATTAAAAGACACTTACTCCTTGGAGAGAAAATTATGACCAACCTAGACAACACATTAAAAAACAGAGACATTACTTTGCCAACAAATGTCCGTCTAGCCAAGGCTATGGCTTTTCCTGTGGTCATGTATGGATGTGATAGTTGGACTATAAAGAAAGCTGAGCACTGAAGAATTGATACTTTTGAACTACGGTGTTGAAGAAGACTCCTGAGAATCCCTTGGACTGCAAGGAGATCCAACCAGTCCATCCTAAAGATCAATCCTGGGTGTTCATTGGAAGGACTGATGTTGAAGCTGAAACTCCAATACTCTGGCCACTTGATACGAAGAGCTGACTCATTTGAAAAGGCCCTGATGTTTGGAAAAATTGAAGGTGAGAGGAGAAGGGGACGACAGAGGATGAGATGGTTAGATGGCATCACCGATTCAATGGACATGAGTTTGAGTAAATTCTGGGATTTTGTGGTGGACAGGGAGGCCTGGTGTGCTGCAGTTCATGAAGTTCCAAAGATTCAGACATGATTGAGACACTGAAATGAACTGAACTGAAAATACGTTATTGCATATATAGCAGAATGAAGACATTTTTAATACAACTTAGGAAATTAATATGATTTTTCACTGGGTCATCTTCCAGTCACTGGTTCATTGGATGTTACCATCTGTTGTTTGACAGTTTATGGGAAAAAAAAAAAGTGTTTGCTTTACTGTTTCTTGAGTAATCATTTGAAACCACTATAAATATTGTATTCTGGCTAGTGGACCTCAAGAGAGACTGTCATACAGAGTCGCTGTTTATTCAGAGAGCATTTGTGTTCTTTCAATGACATTGCTAGTTATAGAAATCACTGTCATACTAGAAAAACCACTGTCATTCAGAGGTGAACTGGCTATCTGACCATCTGGTTCCATAAGACATTTCCTGGCTTTCATTTCTTACAACACATATATTCCCATATGTGTGCTTGGAATCCAGCTCCTAGTGTGTCCAAAAGTCCAACCACTGTCTTCTTAGTTTGTGTCCAGTAGGAAAAGCAAATAGCTTTCATCCCAGAAGATAAGTTCTATTGATTGCTTGTGTTTGTGTAGAATGTTGTCTCCAAAATCCTGAGTATGCAGCTAAACTCAGTAGAAATGAATGCTTGTAAGTAGTTACATCTTCCAGGGAGAGAAGAGTGGTTGTATACCTGCTTTATATCTAACTTCTCTGGTGTAGGTTATCCTATCTTTTAGGATTTAGCAAATGGGGAAAACATGGACATTTTAACATCTCCTTTTTTTTTTAACTGAATTTTCTTGTATTCAGTAGTCAATTTTTTCCTCTTTGCCATTGTTTAATTGTCATTTTTCCACTCTTATTGGGAAATGGTTGCCATACATCATTTATAAGTTTGAAATATACAGCATGATGGATTGATTTACATATGTTGTGACATGATTACCACAATAGGTTTAGCTAACATTCATCTTCTCATATAGCTACAACACAAGGTAAAGAAAGAAAAAAGGAGAAAAGAGAAAAAATAGTTCTCCTTGTGATGAGNATATACAGCATGATGGATTGATTTACATATGTTGTGACATGATTACCACAATAGGTTTAGCTAACATTCATCTTCTCATATAGCTACAACACAAGGTAAAGAAAGAAAAAAGGAGAAAAGAGAAAAAATAGTTCTCCTTGTGATGAGAACTTTTAGGGTTTTATTCTCTTAATTTTCCCATATATCATAAAAGAAATGCTAACTGTCATCATTGTGCTGTACATTACATCACTAGAACTTATTTACCTTTCTAGTGGGATTTTGTACCTTTTGACCACCTTCCTCCAATTCTCCCTCCCCCAACTCTCTGTCGTTGGTAACCACAAGTCTGATTTCTTTTTCTATGAATTTTTTAAAAATAGATTTTNAAAGAAATGCTAACTGTCATCATTGTGCTGTACATTACATCACTAGAACTTATTTACCTTTCTAGTGGGATTTTGTACCTTTTGACCACCTTCCTCCAATTCTCCCTCCCCCAACTCTCTGTCGTTGGTAACCACAAGTCTGATTTCTTTTTCTATGAATTTTTTAAAAATAGATTTTACATATATCTGAGATCTTCCAGCATTCTTCTTTCTCTGTCGGACTGATTTCACTTAGCCCAATATTTCCAAAGTCCATCTATATGGTAGCAAATGGCAGAGCTTTTTTTCATTCTCATGGCTTTTTTTCTGTTTTCATTTTCATTTTTTATGGTTTCTTTATCCATTAATAGACATTTAGGTTGTTTCTGTGTCTTGACTANAGCTACAACACAAGGTAAAGAAAGAAAAAAGGAAAAAAGAGAAAAAATAGTTCTCCTTGTGATGAGAACTTTTAGGGTTTCATTCTCTTAATTTTCCCATATATCATAAAGAAATGCTAACTGTCATCATTGTGCTGTACATTACATCACTAGAACTTATTTACCTTCCTAGTGGGATTTTGTACCTTTTGACCACCTTCCTCCAATTCTCCCTCCCCCAACTCTCTGTCGTTGGTAACCACAAGTCTGATTTCTTTTTCTGTGAATTTTTTAAAACAGATTTTACATATATCTGAGATCTTCCAGCATTCTTCTTTCTCTGTCGGACTGATTTAACTTAGCCCAATATTTTCAAAGTCCATCTATATGGTAGCAAATGGCAGGGCTTTTTATCATTCTCATGGCTTTTTTTCTGTTTTCATTTTTTTTTCATTTTCATTTTTTATGGTTTCTTTATCCATTAATAGACATTTAGGTTGTTTCTGTGTCTTGACT
>SJYA01005322.1:0-26143 GCA_006410615.1 Neotragus moschatus
AACAAAGGAAACTATAAGCAAGGTGAAAGGACAGCCTTTGGAATGAGAGAAAATAATAGCAAATGAAGCAACTGACAAACAACAAATCTAAAAAATATACAAACAACTCCTGCAGTTCAATTCCAGAAAAATGTCTCTGTTTTTAATATGCCGTCTAGGTTGGTCATAACTTTCCTTCCAAAAAGTAAGCATCTTTTAATTTTCAGCCTCAGTTAACATCTGCAGTGATTTTGGAGTTCAGAAAAAGAAAGTCAGCCACTGTTTCCACTATTTCCCCATCTATTTGCCATGAAGTAATGGGACCAGATGCCGTGATTTTAGTTTTCTGAATGTTGAGCTTTAAGACAACTTTTTCACTAGGCCATTTTTTTCAAGCCCACTGCTCTGCTTTTATTATGATTTGCGATTTAAACCCTGAAAAAAAGAAATCTATTGTAGAGTGTGGATTAATTACCAGTAGATGAATTGACAGAATAACAATAGAACTTAAGATGATTACTTAATTGAGCTCAAAATTTTATATGTGCATATGAAGAGAGTTATTCACTAATTTTATTCTTGGTCCCTTGTGGTATTCTGAGAACTTTGATTGAAGCTATATATAAAAGAAATTACCTTATTATTATAGTTAAATAACTGGTATAATTATGTGTGTACATTCAGAATCCATTAGATCAGTGGCCATAAAAATGAGTATCCTCATCCCCTGAAAGAAAATGTTATCATTTCTATTTCTATTTATTTTTATCTCACTGTCATTTAGTTTATATTTTGTGTATATTTTTTTAAAGTCATAATATATTAGAATAGCAATGAATATATAATGTTTTTACGTAATATAACTAGGTCACTGACAGTGTGTTGAAAAATGGAAAATAATTTGGATATTAGATCTTCAGGAATCAGAAAATTATAAAACTTTGCTGCATAAAATGTTACTTAATTTGGGGGAGTTTACAAAAAAATTTTTTATGAAACCAGTTCAACTGAAAAGAGGCAGAATGTTCAGAACATTCATGTTTGCATGAGTTTGCATAGAGCCTCAGATACGGAAACATTTTTGAAGTTGCATATAAGACCAAGAGTCTTGATTGGACAGGGGAAAACTTGAATCTTGAATGCAAGAAAGCATGTTTGCTCCCCTCAGTGTGGTCTAAATTGTTTTTCTTTAAATCATGTCCCTTTCTTCACATTCATTCCTGAAACCCCATCCTCTGCTTTACTATTTCTTTTCCCATAGTACAGATCACCTGTTAACATATCATATAATGTACTTGTGAGACTACAACTTCTTTTTTAAAAAATATAAATTTATTTATTTTAATTGGAGGCTGGTTACTTTGAATTCATGTTTATTTCAGATTATCTGTCTTCCCCAGGCTGTAATATCAGTTCCATGAGGATAAGGGTCTGCCTGCTTAGTTTATTGATGTAGACTAAGCACCTATAAGAGTTTCTGAGTCAAGGAGGAATTAAATCAATGATCAATTGGTTAAATGATAAAAAGCAGAGTACCGGGAAGGCTATAGGTTTCAAAATTTTTTGGTTTCGATTAGCTGTTGTAAATAAGACACGTTTCTGTTTCATCAGCATAAACATAACCTACATTTGAAGACAAAGTTTTAGGCCCAACATGACAGCTAAAATGCACATTTGCAAAAAAATATATATAAGTGTATTTCTTTTCTTCATCCAAAATAGTTTTATATTCCTTTTCAAAACTTTTCCTTACATAGCTCTGTGTACATATATGTTTATATATATAAGTAAAATTTCATCTAGTCAAAGCTATGGTTTTTCAGTCATTATAGATGTGAGAGCTAGACCATAAGGAAACTGAGCACCAAGGAATTGCTGTTTTTGAACTGTGCTATTGGAGAAGATTCTTGAGAGTCTCCTGGACTGCAAGGAGATCAAATCAGTCAATACTAAAGGAAATCAGCCCTGAATATTCATTGAAAGAGCTGATACTGAAGCTGGAGCTCCAGTGATTTTTTTTCCACCTGATGCAAAGAACTGACTCATTGGAAAAGACCCTGATGATGGGAAAGATGGATGGTAGGAAGAGGAGATGGCAGAGGATGAGAAGGTTGGATGGCATCACCAACTTGATGTACATGAGTTTGAGCAAGCTCCAGGAGATGGTAGAGGACAGGGGACCCTGGTGACTGAACTTAACTGAAGGTATGCATATGTGTTATGTATGTAACATAATGATTATATGATCATTATACATAGGTCACATTGACAAATAGGCTACTTCAGTTTCAGGTATCATTATACATAGATCATATTGACATATAATGTTATTTTGGTTTCAGGTGTACAACATAATTATTTGATATAAACTGCAAAATGATCACCACAATAAGTCTGGTGAACATCTGTCACTAGAAATAGTTACAATTTCCTTCTTGCGAGTCCTTGAATCACTTTCTCTTTGCTGCTTTTCCTTCCTTCTGTCTTTCTCTTCCTTCTCTCTTATTCATCCCCCTTTCCCTTCTACCTTTTGATTTCCCATTTTCTGTTTACCAGAAATTACTGCTGAAGTCCTAAGGATGCTACAAAACCGGCCCAGCAACATCATTGACTTCTTAGGAGAGCCAGTCAAGAGATTGGCCCTCATCCCAGTTTGTTTGGAGGCTGTTGAACAAGCTGAGCAACCCTAATCCAGTCTCAGTAGAGACTCAGTCTATTTGGAGGATTTTATAATTCTGGGACCTACTAAGGCATGTTTGTAAGGCCAAATATTTAATGACAAGGATAGTTACTCTAAAAGGAAGAGAGAATGGTATCTCACCTCTCAGATAAATGTGTTTTTAAATCCGGTATTCTGATCTACTCGGTGTCTATGTGACCAGTTGGACAATTGTCCAGAATCCCCAGGCGGGGGACAGATGCACACCAGTATCTCTGCCATTCAGTTGTTCAGAGTGTTTATGATACATGGGTTTACTGTGGGTCAGCTAGTAGGCAGCTGACTGTGGACTGCTTAATATTCTCCAGATGGTGCTTGCACAGTAAGGGAAACAGAGAATCTCTGGTGAATACTGCAGGTGGGAAGCTGTGGGTTCCAGAACATTTCCTGTGATTAAAAAGGAAACTATTAATTTGGGCATCCCCAACTTGTGAATGTCCTGGAGAATCACCAAGATATTCCTCAAGAGAAACACTTATCAGTCAGGGGGAATTTTAGATCAGTCTGTCTGGACCAAGAGAAGGCTATAACAGCACCATGTAAGTCAGTGATGTCAGAACTTTCTCATCTTGTTACCATCTACCCTGATCCAACGTGGCCCAAGGAATGAAGATCCAGAGAGGGAGAGAGAAGGAAGCTTGCAGAAATGGACACATCTGCACTTCCTGGTAGGTCCCCTGGGCCTCAGCAGGGGAGAGGGAAACATTGAATAGGCTGAATATGAGATGGAGCTGACACTTGACTGACCTGGACTTGTGAAACCCAGAGTGATGGAATGCGTGGAGTGGCTGCAAGGTGATGCAGGAGATGAGGGTGCAGTGGAGTGTGCGTGACGACAGCCCCTGGAGGAGGATGAGCCAGATCACATTTGTATCTGCTATGGTCTCAGCCTTTGTGTCCCCCAGAAGTTTCATATGATGAAATCCTGATTCCCATGGTTATGGTAACCCTAGGTGGGGCCTTTGTGAGGTGATGGAGTTATAAGGATGAAGCCTCTTCAATGAGATGAGAGCTTTTATATATAAGAGACACACAGAGATCCCGAGCCTGCCTCCCCACCCCCGTGTAAGAATACAGCAAGTAGTGTGTGACCAGAAAGGACCCTGCATGACCACGCTGTGAAAATCCATTTCTGTTGTTTTTAAGCCTGTGTTATAGCAACCCAGAAGGACTAAGACAGCATCCTAACCATCTTTAGACACTTCAGTAAACCTTATGCTATTTATACAAAGGTGCAAAGCACTTATATTATCTTATGTAACACTGTGATAGTTGGCTGACAGTTCATGGCTCGCTTTCATAAAGAATCTTGAGAATTCAGTCTTCTTGGTAGCATGACCAGAACGATGAACAATTGTCTAATTCTTTTATTCTAATAACTTGACCAGAATAACTGGCTGTGATTCTTAAGTAATATCTTAATGGTCTTATTTGTAATGCCAGCTTCTGCTATTTGTGACTAACTTTAATAAGAGCTTCATTCTCTCAATTGTAGGCGTGGATTTTCTTTTTATTTTCTATTAAATGAAGATAAGAAATGTTAAGAAATTGCCCTCTTAGATTTTGATATCTCTACAGAGTCTGCCTTTATTTTTTTAAGAGGAGACCAATTTCACAGAGCATACATTAAAAACTATAAATTTCAAACAAGCTTTCTATGGGATAGACCATTATGACCACCTCAGAGCTGGCTGGGATGGATGTGGATTTAGCATGAGTTGGTGATTCGGCATCCCAGCCTCTTCATGTACGTGACAACTAAACGTGAATCCCTATACAGGCACTTGAACGCTTATAAAATGCAGAATGATGCACAACTTCATTGCAGGACTCCAGGGATGGGAGTCCACACCAGTAAATGCGAGCCTTCAACATCTTCCGCCTTACTGGAACAATAATCTGAATACCCAAAGGATAAAGACGTACTTGTTTTATTAAGATTTTCTTACTTTATCTTTGCTTCTAATTATAAAATTAAGATCTGGGGAAGACATACATCTATAAAACTCTATATGTGGATTTTGAAGCCAGCCTATGAAAAAATTATTAGGAATCTAAAATGCAGAAACATAACTCAAGATTAGTTTTAACTTTCTCTTTTCTTCCTTCCCACTCTCACCCTTTGATGTGAGGAGAACAGAGAAAGAAGACAAGTGGAACTTCAATAGCATACCTCGTGGGTTACTTTGAAGAAAATGCTGATCTTGGAAATTCTGTTCTCTAGTTCTCTTACTCTTGAAAATATTTCAACCACCTGTGCCCAGGAAGAGGCAAGCTTTTGGTGGAATTGTGTGCAACACAGGGAATGCTGCACATGTCAAAAATTGCAGCGAAATTCTCATTCCTTTACAGTAGAATCTATCACTATGAATGACTAGGCTCCTGCTTTATGTAGTAGCAGTCTAGCATATAGAAGTCATGAATTTTTTTCTGACAAAATGAGATAATTCCAAACACCTTACGCATTATAGAGGTAACCTCTTTCATTGATGAGCAAAGCAAGAAAGCCCTCTGCAGGATGCTCACCTGGCAGAATTGCTTCTCTATGAATGCTTGAAGCTCTAGTAGGTTTTTCACACTCTCTCTGGCACTTGATACAATAGTAACTGAGATTTCTTTCATACTCCGCAGGTCCGCAATTAGATGATACCCAGGTCTAAGCCAGGAGTACAGTAACATGAGTATCCACTTACTAACGTCTTCAATCTAAGCAACCAGAAGAAACAGTCTCATTAAAATAACCATAGTACAGTGGTTTTGGTAACATGTGATCTTAGCTCAGAGCAGCTGACCTAAAAAACTTAGTTATTCCTATGTGTATGCAGAGATTTTTGAAGATAGTAAAAGTTGCAAAATTATAAAATGTTAGCTATTAGTTCACATTTTGCTAAATTATTAAAAATCTCAGTTATTTTAGGAACTAATTCTTCTGATGCATTCTAATTTATAACGTGAAGAATTTTCTTTTTTCCTCTGAAATTCTACCACCAGTCAGAGAGTTCTTTTATGTTTGTATATTTGTGTGAGAGAATCTAAGTAATTTATGGCAAGTCAGTACGTGCCTGCAGTGCCTGACCCAGGAAAGAGGGAGTCCACCTCTGCCCACTTCATGGTCACCCATTGATTCATTTGTATTAATGAATCAGGTGAGTCATTCGTATTGATTTTTGATCAGTAATTGTTTTATGATATTACAACAAAGAGACAATGAAAAAACATGATTTTCCTAAACAGGCTTCTCTCCTCAGTTGATCCCAACACCAGCCCCCTGCTGACATCGAAAAAGTCTGTTTTGTTGACATGTCTCCAGGCAGAAAATGGTACAGCATTGTCTTTAGTTACAGCATCAGTGGGATTCACAATGGAAGGTTCCCTCACCCACCCAGTTCACTACTACTAGCAGAATTGAGCCTGAAAATCCCAGGGACTGAAGATCTGTAGTTAATATGCTTGATTTCTTTATAGCCATGAACTGTTTTACTGGTAAAGAACAGAGAACTGAATAGGATTAAATCAGTAGTGTATATAAAGTGCTTAGTAAAATGTATGGCCATGTAGTAACTCTCAATAAACTTTCAATTTAAGCTTATTGACCAATCCCTCCTCTTCCTCTTTGACCTTTTTCCTTTACTTGGTCATCCTCATTACTAATGAGCTTAACACAGGAAAAGAATGCTGGTATCATTAAGAAGGTTGTAGAGAGAGAAGATAGAATTTTAAGGGGGGATGCATGTGAAAAGATTTTAAATAATGTTAGGAGGAAGGATAATGCACGAAATCAGAAAGGAGAGATTATAATGGTGAAAATTTGGAGCTGCCATAAATGATTGAGGCTTGATATGTAAACTGTGTTGTCCTCAGAACAGAGGCAATTGGTGCTGACATGAGAAGCAAAGCAATGTTTTATAGGCCATTGTGGGGGAGACGTACAAATTAAGAATAAAAGGTGACAGAGGAGTCATTGAGAATGATGAATGAAGGAAGTGTCAGAGAAGTAGAAGCAGAATCAGGAGAGCCTTGAAAGGCAGACGCGGGGGCTTGGGTGGTGCAGTATAGGACGCCCACATAGGAGTCACTAGTAATGGAGTACTCAAAACTGGGTGTGTTCCTTACATATTCATGGATTTTGCAAACTAATATTTTACGCATGGAAGTTCCCATTCATTTCCTGTTTTTGTACAGTATAATAGCTACAATCCTGTGTCTAATGCTTTGGTTGAACTAAAGCTGTCTACATGGACAATTTATAGATCTGTTATTTATGTTGTCGGTGGCTCAGACGGTAAAGCGTCTGTCTACAATGTGGGAGACCCGGGTTTGAGCCCTGGGTTGGGAAGATCCCCTGGAGAAGGAAATGGCAACCACTCCAGGACAATTGCCTGGAAAATCCCATGGACAGAGGAGCCTGGTAAGCTACAACCAATGGGGTCATAAAGAGTTGGACATGACTGAGGGACTTCACTTTCACTACAGATCTTTAGTCATCCCTTGATTTCGCTCATGCCTTATCAAGTGCATAATATAATTTCTCTTCAGTTGCTTATGGTTCCTCCACCATTTTCTGCATGTACAGTTGCCATAACCCCTAATATTATGAAGCCTGGTAAGCTACATACTTTCTCATTTGATCTGGTGAAAAACCCAGGTGAAATACTCACATTCGCCTCTAGGACTTATTCTCTTTCTTCCGGAGTATGGAGGGAATTGCTGTGGCAGCTGTTGGTGGCATTGATACAGTACAGTTGGCCCTGGGCATATTTTATATCCTGAAAGTGATCAGGCAGTTAGTTAGGGTTGTTTGGCATTCAGTAGGTGAATCCATTACCAGAGCAGTAACATGTTTGACAGTCTTGTAATTTTTTTAACGAGCAGGCATGACAAAATTTGAAAGTCACCCTTTTCCTACTTTTTCTACACATTGTCTCTATAGAAATTATTTTACATCTAACTTTTCTAAGTTCAACCTTTTCCATTCTCTTTTTTATTATGATCTTTTTTTTGCTTGTTTGTTTGTTACTTTTTAGTATTTGAACCAAATATAGTATTTTGTACCATTACTTGGTGCTTCCCAGGTGACGGTAGTGGTAAAGAACATTCCTGCCAATGCAGGAGATATAAGAAGACTCAGGTTTGATCCCTAGCTGACGAGCATCCCTTGCAAGAGGGTAAAGCAGCCTACTGCAGTATTGTTGCCTGGCGAACCCACTGGACAGTGGAGCTTGTTGGGCTATAGTCAGTAGAGTTGCAAAGAGTTGGATACGACTAATGTGACTTAGACTGCATGCATGCACCTATATTTAACCATTTAGTCTCTGGTTTACTGTGGGTTAGAGCCAATACATTCCCTTAAAAGGAGTTATACAGTTATGACTCTGACTAATCTCTGAATCAGCACACCAAGAAGCTTAGTGTTTATCCCAGGTGCAGAATACAATGTTGTTTATGGTGACAAAATGGTACGGCAGAAAAACATAGCATAAAGTTATAGGAAATGCTAAGCAATCAACTGAGAATAATAAGAGTAGAAAAATCTAGCTAACACCTTGATAGAGAAAAAGTAATCTTTAGCAAAAGTTATGAATATTTCAAGAGATTACTTGGAGAGGGCAATGGCACCTCACTCCAGTACTCTTGCCTGGAGAATCCCGTGAACGGAGGAGCCTGGTAGACTGCAGTCCATGGGGTCACTAGGAGTTAGGCATGACTGAGAGGCTTCACTTTCACTTTTCACTTTCATGCATTGGAGAAGGAAATGGCAATCCACTCCAGTGTTCTTGCCTGGAGAATCCCAAGGACGAGGGAGCCTGGTGGGTGGCCATCTCTGGGGTTGCACAGAGTCGAACACAACTGAAGCGACTTAGCAGCAGCAGCAGCAGCAGCAAGAGATTACTTGGAAGAGTTGGGGGGAAAATGGACAGTCAAAAATGGAGGATGAAACACACACTAGTGAGTAAAAAGAACGACGTGAATTTAATAGAAACCTTTAGCACCGCCTTTTATTAGCTGTCCGCTCTACTGTGTGCTCCTTGATTGAACTAAAAGAATGAACATACAACTTTCAAATACTTTCATCAGAAACAGAATAATTGTTTACAACTGTAAACTCCCCTTCTACTGTAGCTCTAAAGCTATTCACTGAAAATCTGCAAACAATAATTTGTAGCATTAAAAAACTACCAGTATTCATTTCTGTTACCAGGATTTAGCTTTGTTTAACATGTTCCATCCACACAGTTCACTGCAGAGCAGTTCTCATTTATTGACTGTTGACTCTGAGCCTGAAAGCCCAGAGAGACACTGAAGTACCAGAAAATCAACACGCTTCCCTTTCCTCAGCCCCACCTAAAAGTGCTTTATGTGAGGTAGTATTGTGCACTGAATGTGTGTTCTTCAACTTCATGTGTTAGAGCCCTACCTGCCAAAGTACTGTGTTTTGAAATGGACCTTAGCCCACCAGACTCCTCTGTCCATGGGATTTATCAGGCAAGAATACTGGAGTGGCTTGCCATTCCCTTCTCCAGGGAATCTTCTAGACCCATGGATAGAACCCAGGTCTCTCACATTGCAGGCAGATTCTTTACCATCTGAGCCACGAGCGAAGCCCATTAAGGTTAAATGAGCTCTTAGAGTGGAACACTGAACCAATACGTTTAGTGTCTTCATGAAGTGAAACACCAGAGAATTCTCTCTGTGTCTCTGTGTCTTTTCCTCTATCTCTCTTCCCTACCCCCAACCCTGTGTGAGGACACATGGAGAAATCAGCCTGGGAGGAAAGAATTCTTACCAGAACCTCACCTTGCTGGCACCCTGATCTGGGACTTCTAGCCCCTAGAACTGTGAGGAAATAAGTTTATTTTGTTTATTTCACTGATTCTATTGTATTCTTTTATGGCATTCTTGGCTGACAAATACAAAACCATTTATTTCAGAAATTTACTGAAGAAAATAAATGAAAGGAAATTGAAAATGTTATTGCACTTCTTAGGAATCTGAGATTTCACAAATCTGATCCTTTCTTCGTATTCCACAGCATATGAACTGATGGCTTCTTTGACCTAGAGACAAAGTTATTTGAAGCTTGGCTGATGCAGCCTTTTTGTTGAAAGCACAGTATAGCCCAGTCACTTATGCGAGGGTTCCATCTGTGAGCCTGGCAGGCTACAGTCCACGGAGTCGCAAGAGTCGACACAACTTAGCAACTAAACCACCACCATCTCAGTACTTACAAACTCAGTGAATATTATTCTGGAATGCTTAAAGATGTTGTGGGACAGCCTGGAGGCATTGAGTACCAGTACTGTAAGAGATTCCAGGGGCATGTCAATCATATCAGGACAGGAGGACCGGCATGAGTTGCCTTGGCACAGGAGCAGATTTGACATGACCAGCAGCAGGAGCAGGCAGGACCCTGTTTAATTAAAAACATGAGCCATTCTGAGACGATGTAGTCACCTGAGGTTATCAAATCCGTTATCAAAGGAAGGAAGCCTTCTCTTTCCCTGTTGCTCTGAGCAGGAGTTGGTACTGTAGAAGCTGGGTTGGGGAAGAAGGAGTGCTTTCTGTGTCAATTTAAAAGGATGATGATATTTGCACAGATAGAGAGTTGGAGAAGCAGGTTACTCCCTATAATTTTATATTGCTCCCAGAAGTACTTCTGTGCTCTGCAAACATTTGTAACTTAATTCTGAGCCAGAGTGTTTAGGCCATTTTTTTTAAGACAGTTTAAAGTTCAGATTCTGCAGACTGGCAGTGAGGCCCTCTAGGAGTTTGTAATTTTTCACTCTACATTGACTAATGCTTGCATTAGAGACACTGAAATGACAAGAAAAGTCCAGTTGATCTGTCTGTGTGGTTTACCCAAATGCGGGGTAAGAGGAAACACATTACTGACTGATTGATACTATTGACTGAAAAGCGAATACTAAGAGAAAAAGAATACTGTACGTTGGATTTGCTCACTCACCTTAGTAACCTTAAACACGTTTGTGTTACTTTCCCAAAAGATTTAAAACATCTTAAAATTTGTGTTTCTCAAGAACCGTGTGAGATAGCCTTGATCTTCACTATTATCATCAAGTTGTGTTAATGAAGATGCCATGACTTGGAGAGGGCAAGTAATTTTCCCCAGGTCCCATTATTAGCAGATGCACGTGACTGGGCACCAATACAGTCATCTGTTCACTTCCTGATGTCACATCACACATGCCTATGGGCTCTCGGTCTGCATGTGTGTAACCAAGACCACATCCGGAGCTTGATGACTGTGCTTAGGAGAAAAATATTTTGTCTTTGACTGCAAAACAGCAGTGACCCTAGAACACTGGTTTTATCCACTTGTTCTGCTCTGTCTATAAAACACTCACTGTTACAGTCTCTGACAGTTATCAATGTGGGGGCCTGGTCTCCTGGCTAGCCTTTCTTCTAGGCACCTTGGAAGCTCTTCTACTTTTATGCATCTTTAATCTTCTCATTATGTTTCTTTCTTCAAGAAAATAGCAAATAAATCTCCAAATGTTAAAACAAGAATATTACCTGGTCAGCACCCAAGACAACGTCATCAGCTCTGCGAACAAGGCCTGCCCTTTACTGACTTTGACTTTTTAGGACACAATTTATCTGTCTGGTCAGGAGTACATCCTGACAATCCATGGAACTTAGTTTCTGATCCATCTCCAAGCATCTCCTCTTTGATAGTAGAACTAGACCTTCATGCTTCCGTGATATATTGTAATATTTCAGAAATTATTCCTGACCCTACCTTTGGCCAACAGAAGCATAAAATCACAGACTCTTGCATGCATTATTTTAATATTACTTTTCCTGTCTGCCCTTTGTAAGTAAGCGGAATTTAAGACTGAAGTAAGCAAGAATTGAGTTTGGACAAGAGAACTGATAAAATAGAGATTTTATCCTTCTGAATGAGATCTGAACATGATTCTTTTTCCAGTTCACCAAAGAGTGATAATTTAATTTAGGATAAGATATTAGCATTCCCTGGTGGTGCAACGGTTAAAGCATCTGCCTCCAAGGTGGGAAACCCAGGTTCAGTCCCTGGGTTGGGAAGATACCCTGGAGAAGGAAATGGCAACTCACTCCAGTATTCTTGCCTGGAGAATCCCATGGACAGAGGAGCTTGGTAGGCTACAGTCCATGGGGTTGCAGTGTCCAACATGACTGAGTGACTTCACTTTCCTTTCAAGTTTTCTCTGCTCTTAGTTAGTATAAAAGGGCATGGTATCTAAGAATAAAATGGTTATGTAAAATTAGATGATGAAAATAAAAGAAGTGGTTCCTGAAAGGAAAACATATAAGTTGGAGAAGTTTGGGACTATCTCTTTCATCAACTAAAGAGCTTATTGTGACAGGCAAGGAGAATAATAGCTTGTATAACATGGACATATTTGTGTGCCTCTATTTCTGTTCACGTATACATGTGTTATACATAAATATATGCTTAATTCCTTCTTGGAACTTTAGACCTTATAAAATTAGATTTTATTAGAGCCAGAAAATATGGCAGGATACCCTAATTCCTAATGTAATTAATCATTTATTGGTAGATGACTAACTATCTGATGTTTTTTCCTGTTAAAATATTATTTGTGTGTTTGCCTTGGTAGACATATATTTAAATATTGGAATAATACTGAGAAGATTAGCATGGCCCATGCCCAAGGATGATGCACAAATTTGTGAAGCCTTCCATATTTTTCTGTAACAGCTTCGAGGGATGAAATGGAAAGGAAGGTGGCAAGGAGGTTCAAGAGTGAGGGGATGTAGGTATACCTATGGCTGATTCATGCTGATGTGTGGCCAAAAGCAGTACAGTATTGTAAAGCAATTCCCCTTCAATTAAACATCAATAAATTCAATTATAAAAACTGTTATTGAGGATCATATAACAGGTTCAGATATCCACTGTATGACTAAAGAGGATCTGACTGGAAACTGATGATGTCAATTATCATTGGTTAGTGACTAATTAACTCTATAGTTGCATGAGAAAAATAAACTAATAAACACTACTGTCTGTGATTCAGTGCCGTAGCAAGCTATAATCCTTGTCTGCATTTGATTTTAGGTGCTACAGTGCTCAAACTGAAACTGAGGCTGTTCCCAGAAGCTCACCGTCATGAGTCCTGCCCAGGGTGTTTGTTCCTGATGCTGGAGGCTTCTGTTTCCTGGTCACTAAGGCCGAAATTTTCTCTGCTGAGCATTCTCTGGTTCTAACATGTGCAGTAGTCTTTATATTTTGGTTTTCTAATTTGATTCTCTTATTCTTTTGACCAAACTACTAAGTCTCTTTATGATTTTCCTACCCTTTAGTACTTTGATTTTTCTGATGCTCATTAGTGTATTTGCTTCCATGTCTACCTCTCTGACTAGTTTTCAGCATCTACATAAACCCTATCTTATTCTCTTACTGTCTGGATTTTGATGTTTAGCATCAGCATATTTTATGAACTTCATTTTCCTTCTGGTACAGTTTCTGCAATACAGCTTAAGCTGATTGGCTCCCATCTGGCTTGTTCATGTTGTCTCCAAACGATTAGAGAACTCTGCTTTCTTTCTAGGCAATACTGCCCCTTGTTTTGATACCATGGCTAATTTTCTGTGATTTCACTTCCTGCCTTATAAGCTTTGTTTTTCTCAAACTACTGTAACTTGAGTACTATGTGCCTCTATGTTGGTAGTACTATTTTAAATGAATATCAACCTCGTATAGCAGAGAATTAAAGGGAAGAAAATTTTTAAATGACTTTCTGTCCATGTATTATTGAGGTCCCCTACTCATTTTTCCTTAGTAGGTGTTTCAATTTTGAAATAGAATGTAGAAAACAATGGAGTGGAAAATTCTGGAAATCACCTTGGATTTTATATGCTTCGAGATTAAGTATGTAATTATTAGTTTTTTGTAGTTAGTAGGGTATTCCTAGCACATATAGTTAAGGGGAGGTGATTGCTATTGAGTGAAGGATGTTTATTGTGAGCTGTAGTTACCAAACAGGTGTTGGAGATAAAGACTGCAATGCCAGGAAGACACAGGCTTCCACTGTGGATGGAAAACCTTACAGTGTCTGTCATCTACAGTCTACTCTTCAGATTTTTCAAATCATTTACTCTTCCTTTGCTCATTTAATAATTTGGGTTGTTTGATTTCTTTTCCTACTGAGTAGCATGAGTCACTTATATATACTTGGATATGAAGCCCTTACCAAATATGTGCTTTGCAAATTTTTTTTTTTCATTCCATAGGTTTCCATTTCTTTTTATGGATGGCTTCTTTTACTATGCAAAAGATTTTGAGTTTGCTGTGGTCTCACTAGTTTATTGTTGCAGTTCTTGCCTTTGCTTTTGATGACTGAGTTATTTGAGCTGACTGTATTTTGGAAAGCAGTGTTTTGTCAGTTGTTTATGTGCTATTATCTTCTGCCATTCTTACCAAAACACATAGACTGGCTGAATGGATACAAAAACAAGACCCATATATATGCTGTCTACAAGAGACCCACTTCAGTCCTAGAGACACATACAGACTGAAAGTGAGAGGATGGAAAAAGATATTCCATGCAAATGGAAATCAAAAGAAAGCCAGATATGCAATTCTCTTATCAGAAAAAATAAACCTTAAAATCAAACATTATAAGAGATAAAGAAGGACACTACCAAATGATATATGATATAGGGACCAGTCCAAGAAAAAGGCACAACAATTTTAACTATTTATGTACCCAACATAAGAGCACCTCAAAACATAAGGAAACACTAACTGACAAAAAAGAGGAAATTGACCATAACACAATAATAGTAGGGCATGTTAACACCGCATCGATACCAATGGATAGATCAATAGAACACAAAGTTAATAAGGAAACATAAGCCTAAAAGGAAATATTAGAGCAAACAGACCTAACTGATATCTTCTGCACATTCCATTCAAATGCAGAAGAATACAGTTTCTTCTTAAGTGCACATGGAGCATTATCCTCATCTTGAGTCACAATCAAACTTCAATAAATTTAAGGAAATTGAAATTATTTCAAGCATTTTCCCTGACCACAACACTATGAGACTAGATATCGATAATAGGAAAAAATAACTTTAATGAACACAAACACGTGGTGACTAAACAACACATTTCTAAATAATGAAAAGGTTACTGAAGAAATAAGGGAAATCAAAACATTCCTAGAAACAAAGAACAATAAAAACATGATGATCTAAAACCTAGAGGATGCAACAAAGGCATTTCTAAGATGGAAGTTTGTAGTAATACAAATCCTACCTCAAGAAACACATTGAATGGACAACATAACTTTGCATATCTTTAACTTTTTTTAAATTTCTCTTATCCATGTCTTAAAGGTTTTATGTAAAAATTTTTCAACCCCTTGCTTAAGTTTATTTCTAAGTGTTTTATCTTTTTTTGATGTAATAGTAAATGGGATTGTTTTCTCTGTTTCACTTTCTGATAGTTCATTATTGATAGATAGGTTGGCAACTGAGTTTCATATATTGGAATATAGTAAACATAATGTACTCTACATCTTTGAAGAAAAGACATTTTCCCACAAATAAGACATGTAGATGATCAAGGGGTATATGACAAGATGCTCAGCATCACTAATAATCAAAGGAAATGCAGATCAAAAGCACAAGAGATATCACTCATACCTGTTGGAAAGGGTAGTACCAAAAATGTAAGAAATGACAAATGTTACTGAGGATGAGGAGAAAAAGAGTGCTTATGCTCTCCATCCCTATGTTGGTAGGGATGTATACTGGTGCAACTCCCACAGAAACATACTGTGGAGTTTCCTCAATAAATTTAAAAGAGAACAGTTATGTTATCCATTATCTCACTTCTGGATATGTAGTCAAGGAAATGAAATCATTGTCTCAAAGAGAGATCTGTATTCCCATGTTCATTGCAGCATTATTCACAGTAGCTTTGGTATAGAAACAACAATTTTTCAACAGGTGAATGGATTAAAACAATGTGATGGACATATATAGATAAATATTATTTAGCCATTAGAAAAAGAAAGAAATCCTTCCATTTCTGGCAACATGGATGAAACTGGAGGGTATTATGCTAAGTGAACTAAGTCAGAGAAAGACAAATACCATATATCTCAAGTATAAGGAGTTTCAAAAAAAAACAAAAAACAAAAGATGGAACTCAGAGTAGAAAAAGGATTGCCAAAGAATGGAGGGTAGGACAAATAGGGAGAGATTTTTAAAGGTTAAATATTTTCATGTATAATAAATTAATAAGGTCTGAGGATCTAAGTTTGAGCTTCATGATCTAATCATGAGATCTAATCATGAGACTGAACAAGCTCTGGGAGTTGTTTATGGACAGGGAAGCCTGTGTTGCCACAGTCCATGGGGTCACAAAGAGTGGGACACCGCTGAATGACTGACAGAACTGGAGAGAGTGGAACTTACCTGTGTTCTCCTCAAAAAGCAAAAGTTAAATGTGTATGGTGATGACAGTGTTACTTAATAGAAAGGGAAACTTGTTTTTAATACATGTACAAATCGGGGTGGACAAGATGATGGAGGGGTAGGTGGAAGTGGAGTACATGAACTTAAATTTCTTCTGATAGAGTTTCTGTTTTACAAATTAAGCTAATTCCTCACATCTGGCTCATTCTTGGTATTTCAAGAAACTTTGAGCTCCTTCCTTCCTCTCAAGGCAATACTGAACTTTACTTTGCTCCCATTGCTGACTTCCCATACTTTGACTTCTTGCCTAATATATTCTATGTGTTTCTCTATTCACTATAACTTTAGTAGTATGTGTCCCTAGGTTGGTATTAATATTTATAATTTATTATTATCCTGATGCAGTAGAAAACCAGAAGGATTACAGTTACAATGGTAATAGTACATTACTCTCAAATTATAATCCATTAATGCTCCCATTTAAAACTGATTTTCTATCTATATATTATTGAGGTCTCTTAACTCATTTCCTTACTAGGTGGCTCAATTTTGAAAAGAAACATAAAAAACAATGGAGTGGTAAACCCTGGAAATTATCTCCCTTTGGATATGCCTCACTAGTAAGTATGCAAATATTAGTCCCCCCACTCCAGTGGGGCTGTTCTTAGTACACATTATAGCTTGCTGTGGGCTGACAGGTATTGACTGAAGGATGTACACTGTGAACTGTAGTTGTCAAACAAGTGAGTGTAAATGAAGAAATTAATGCCAGGAAAGCACAGGCTTTTGTTTTTCTAGGAGGAAGACCTTGCTGTGTCTCTCATCTACAGTCTAAACTTCAGATTTAGTAAAACGGTTACTTTTTTTATGCTCCATTAAAAATTTGGATTATTTGGGGGGTTTTGCCCTTGAGTTGTATGTCTCATGTATTTTAGGATATTAAGCCCTTATCAAAATATGATTTGGAAATGTCTTCTGTCAATCTGTAAATTGCCATTTGATTTTGTTGATGTTCCTTTGTTTGGAGTTTGATGTGGTCTCACTAGTTTGTTTTTGGAGTTGTTGCCTTTGCTTTTGGTGTGAAATCCAAAAACTCACTGCAAAAACTGATGGCAAGAAGATTACCTCAATGTATTCTTCTAGGGGTTTAATCACTTAAAGTCTTATATTCAACTTTTTAATGCCTTTTTAGTTGATTTTTGTGTATGGTAAAGGACAGGGACACAGTTTCATTTTTTCAAAGGACCACTCATTTTTCTCAGTGCCATTTTGAAAAGCTTGTCTTTTCTCCACTGGATGGACACGTGGCTCCCTTTTCAAAAGCTAACCGACAATATATGAGTATGATTTCTTTCTGGCTTCTCTGTTCTGCTCTGTTTATCTATGTGTCTGTTTCTGTGCCAGAAGCAACTCATTCTGTCTTGATTACCATAGCTTTCTAATACAATTTGAAATCAGCAACCCTAGTCTCAAACTTTGTTCGTCTTTCCCAAGATCACTTTCACTCTTTGGTGTTTTGTGATTTAATACAGCAGAAGAGACCAAGAAGAGATGGAAAAAGTACATAGAAGAAATATACAAAAATATATCTTAATGACTCAGATAATCACAATGATGTAGTTTCTCACTCAGAGCCAGATAATCTGGGATGTGAAGTCAAGTGGGTCTTAAGAAGCACAGCTGCCCATAAAGTTAATGGAGGTGATAGAATGCCAGCAAAGCTATTTAAAATCCTAAAAAATGATGCTATTAAAGTGCTCTACTCAATGTGTCAGAAAATTTGGAAAAGCCAGCAGTGGCCAGAAGACAGGAAGAGGTCAATGCTCGTCCCAATTCCCAGGAAGGGCAGTACTAAGAAATGTTCAAGCCACTGAACAGTTGAACTCATCTCCCATACTAGCAGGATTATGCTCAAAATCCTCCAGGCTAGGCTTCAGCATTATGTGAACCTAGAACTTCCAGATGTTCAAGCTGCATTTAGAAAAGTCAGAGAAACCAGAGATCAAATTGGCAACATTTGCTGGAACATAGAGAAAGTAAGGGATTTCCAGAAAAACATCTGCTTCATTGACCTCACCAAACTATGTGGATCTCAACAAATTGGAAAATTCTTAAGGAGATGGGAATACCAGAACAACCTTACCTGTCTTCTGAGAAACCTGTTTGCAGTTCAAAATGCAACAGTTAGAGGCAGACAAGGAACAATTAACTGGCTCAAAATTAGTGAAGGAGTCTGTCAAGGCTGAATATTGTCACTCTGCTGATTTAACTTATATGTGGAAATGTGAAATGTTGGATTTGATGAGTCCTAAAGGTGGGAATCAAGATTGCTGGGAGAACTATCAATAACCTCAGATATGTGAATGATACCACGCTAATGGCAGAAAGCGAAGAGGAACTAAAGAACCTCTTGATGAGAGTGAAAGAGAGTGAAAAAGCTGGCTTAAAACTCAATATCAAAATAGCTAAGATCACTGTATCTGATCCCATCACTTACATGGCAATTAGAAGGGGAAAAGGTGGAAGCAGTGACAGACTTCCTCTTCCTGGGCTCTAAAATCACTGTGGATGGTGACTGCAGCCGTGAAATTAGACGATGATTGCTTCTTGGCAGAAAAGCTGTGACAAACCTAGACAGTGTGTTAAAAGCAAAAACATCACTTTGCCGACAGAGTTCTGTATAGTCAAGGCTAAGCTCTTTCCAGTAGTCATGTACGCATGTAAGAGCTGGACAGACAATAAAGAAGGCAGAGTGCTGAAGAACTGATGTTTTTGAACTGTGGTGCTGTAGAAGACTCTTGAGAGTCCCTGGGTACCAAGAAGATCAAACCAGTCAACTCTAAGGGAAATCAACCCCATTTATTCTTCGGAAGGACTGATGCTGAAGCTGAAGCTCCAGTACTTTGGCCACCTAATGTGAATAGCTGACTCATTGGAAAAGACCCTGATGCTGGGAAAGATTGAAGGCAAAAGAAAAGGAGGGTGGCAGAGGGTGAGATGCTTGGATGGCATCACCAATTCAATGGGCATGAACTTGGACAAATTCTAGGAGATTGTAAGGGACAGGGAAGTCTGGCATGGTGCAGTCTGTGGAGTCACAAAGAGTCAGACAAGACCTGGCAACTGAACAACAACAACAGTTTTATACAAGTTGTAGAATTTTTTTTTTCTGTTTTGTGAATCATGCCTTGGAATTTTGAAAGACACTGCAATGAATATATAGATAGCTTTGGGTAGTATGGATGTATTAATAATATTAATTCTTCCAGTCAATAAATATGAAATATGTTTTCTTTTGTGTCTTTATACATTTCTTTCATGAATGTCTTGAATGTTTTCATACATAGATCTTTCAACACCTTGCTTAAATATATTTCTAAGTATTTTATTTTTTGATGCAATTGTAAATGGGATTATTGTATTTCTGTTTTTTGTTTTGGTGTATGGATAGGTAACTGAGTTTTATATATTCAAATACAGTTTACAAAATGCATGCTATTTTTTAAGAATAGACAATTTTCTCCCCAAATAAGACATACAGAATGCCCAAGAAATATATCGAAAGATGCTCAACATCACTATCAGCGAAGTACAAATCAAAAGTACAACATAGACCACCTCATTCCTGTTTAAATGGTTTTTACCATAAAGTAATAAATAAGTATGGTTGAGGATTTCTAGAAAATGGAGGTCTTAATGGATTATTGGGAGGAATGTATATCGGTGCAACTTCCATGGAATACCTTCTGGAAGTATCTCATGAAATTTCACAAGGAACAGTTATGCGACCATTAACCCACTTCTGTGTATATATTCATTTCTGCATATATATTCAAAGGAAATGAAATAACCATCTCAAAGGAAACTCGTACTCCCATGTTCATTGCATCTATGTTCACAGTAGCCTAGAAACAACCAATTATGGGAACAGTCTAGGTACCTGTCAGCAGGTGAAGAGATTAAAACAATGAGATGTGATATATATATATATATATATATATATATATATGAATTTTATTTAGCCATTGAAAAAGAAAGAAGTTCTTCCATTTGTGGCAGCATGGATGAAATTGGTGGGCCTAAAACTAAGTAAAATAAGTTAGAGAAAGACAGTTACTGTATGATCTCAATTGTAAGGAATCTAGAAAGAAAAAAAAAGTGGAAATCAGAAACAGCATAGGTAAGTGATTGCCAAGGCTTGGAGAGTGTGGGAAATAGGGACGGGTTTGTTAAAGGTTATACATTTTAAAATATGAAAATTATAAAGTCTGGGGATCTAATGAATAGCATGATGACTATAACTGATAAAATTGTGTTGTATAATTGATGCTGTCTAAGAGAGTGGAACTTACCTGTGTTCTCTTCAAAAAATAAAAGGTAAACATTTCAGATGACAGGAATGTGACTTATTAATAAACAGGGAATATCTTTTCTAATCCATATGTAAATGAGGGTCAGCACTGTGGCAGAGGGGTAGGTGGAAATGGCAAGTATACTGGAGTGGGTTGCCATTTCCTCCTCCAAGGAGCTTCCCGTCCTAGGGATTGAACCACCTCCTGTGTCTCCTGCATTGCAGGCAGATTCTTTAGCTGCTGAGCCATCAGGGAAGTCCTAACAAAACTACCATATGACCTAGAAATTCTACTATTGGGCATATATCCTGAGAAAACCATAATTCATAAAGACACGTGTACCCCAAAGTTCATTGCAACAGTGTTTACAATAGCCAGGACACGGAAGCAATCTAGATGTGCATGGAGAGAGGAATGGATAAAGAAGGTGCAGTACATCTATACAAGAGAATTTTAATTAACCTTAAAAAGAAGTGAATTTGGGTCACTTGAGCTGAGGTGGTTGAACCTACAACCTGTTATGTAGAGTGAAGTAAGTCAGAAAGAGAAACCAAATATTGTATACTAATGTATATATGGAATCTCGAAACATGGCACTGGTTAACCTATTTTCAGGACAGGAAGAGAGACACAGACAGAGAACAGATTTGTGGATACAATGGGGGAAGGAGAGGGCAAGTTGAATTGAGAGAGTAGCATTGACACATAGTACATTACCATATGTAACATATTAATAGAGAGCTAGTGGGAAGTAGCTGTGGGACATAGGAAGCTTACCCAGTGCTCTGTGACAACCTAGAGAAGAGGAATGGGATGCGTGGTGGGGGGATTCAAGAGGGAGGGGATACGTATATACTTAAGGCTGATTCACATCGTTGTACAGCAGAAACCGACACATTGTAAAGCAATTATACTCCAGTTAAAAGTAAATTTATGTCTCTTTTGCTGTCTTGTATACAAGGTTATCGTTACCATCTTTCTAAATTCCATATGTATGCATTAGTTTACTAAATTGGTGTTTTTCTTTCTGACTTACTTCATTCTATATAATATGGCAAAACCAATACAATATTGTAAAGTAATTAACCTCCAATTAAAATAAATAAATTTATATTAAAAAATAAAAGTATGTTACCTATAAAAAAAAGTAAATTTAAAAAGTAATATATACATATATCAAATTATCATGTTATATACTTTAAATATCTTACAGTTTTATTTGCCAATTCTGTCTCAAAAAATACTCTGCCTGCTAGTCACTATTCATGACATTTGATTTATATATGTCAGTGTCTGCTGCTGCTGCTGCTAAGTCGCTTCAGTCATGTCCGACTCTGTGCGACCCCATAGATGACAGCCCACCAGGCTCCCCCATCCCTGGGATTCTCCAGGCAAAACCACTGGAGTGGGTTGCCGTTTCCTTCTCCAATGCATGAAAGTGAAAAGTGAAAGTGAAGTCGCTCAGCCGTCCGACTCTTAGCAATCCCATGGACTGCAGCCTACCAGGCTCCTCTGTCCATGGGATTTTCCAGGCAAGAGTACTGGAGTGGGGTGCCATTGCCTTCTCCAATGTCACTGTCTACATAGGAAAAAGAAAAACTGCAGTATCTACTGAGAAAGGCAAAATGGAGACATTTCCGATGCTTAAATATCACTTAAGCAAAAGGATTAATAATTAAGTAGTTTTCAGTGGACGAATAGCCCCTCAACCTCTGGCCTCACTTTTAACTGGACCCTCTTCTCCTCTTTCTAGTGCTTTGGTAGGTTCTTTATCTTTGAGGGCAAATTTAACAAGTCAGCTTCCATACAAATGTTATAACTGGGTGCTTAGTCCCCAGAGGTGACAAAGTCCCATATCACTTGAACCTGCCTGTGTGAAATAAAAGCCTCCCCTGTATCATTTCTGTTTTTAAGGAGATCCAAGAGGCTGAGGGTAGCAGTGAGGGGAAGGTTTTGTTTTCCAAGCTGGATCCTATTGTCAGGACTAGATTGGTGGTGTGTGAAATTTTTCAGGCTGCTTGAGCAGCAGTGGCTGTCTTACGCTTGCACAGATATGCCCATCACACACACACGCACACACACACACCACACACACACACACTCCACACACAACACACCCCACATAATAAATGATTGGCATGCAGAGCAAAGTGAGGTTCCCCTTTTCCAGTGACTGAAGATAAAAAATTTAGACTGATCTTGTTGCCCTAATTCTCTTCTTTTCAGAGTCAAATGTGAATAAAAAATGTGAAAATCCCATTCAAAGCATTCAAATAAGAAGAAAATCTTTACGTTCCTCCTCCATTATCTTAAAAAAATTCAACAAATATAAATATGAATGCATCAATATATTCATAAAGATACACATACAGGGTAGCTGAAGAATCCTCTAACAAGGATGTCACTACCTTTGGTGTGGAAGGTCTCTGACAGTGTTATGATGACCAGTCACTGAAAGGTTTGACATTTTTCATGGAGCTGAAGCATATTTTTCTTCTGGACACTGCAGATCGTAAAGCCTTTGTGAGGCTACAGCAAAAACTGAGAAACTTGCTCTTGTTTTGCTGTCACCACCTCTGATTTTTGAACCTCTGGGGGCGTCTTATCAACAGAAGTCTCATTTGAAATGGCTGCTGTTAAATTTTCCATGTGTTGCATTTAGAAAGATACTTTTATTATTTGTTACCATAATAGCTAGAATTTTTTACTACTTTTTCATTCTGTAGGAAATTTTGCATTTTAAAATACGAGTGTTTGTATTAAAGTTATAGGGACTTTGCATGAGAGTTTTAAAAAATTAATGCTTTGATCAAATTTTGGAACTAGAAAATAGGATTGGGATGACCTGATTTGTCTCAGTCCTTTTGCTTGGTTATAGAGTGGGAACCACATCATATGGTGACGATTATGCTCCTCATACAATTTCTGGGAAGTCAGTCCACAGTCTCCTTTAATGATCCACCCCAGGACTCAACAACCCAGATTGTTGAAATTTCTTATTATATATACCTGGAAGCTTGAAGTCATTCCATGCTTTGTTTTCCATTTTCCATGGAATTTGAAACCTCTCTAGTCTAATAATTCCTAATACACTTTGATATGATTACTAAATGATCTTGAGCATAATTTTCTAAGGGTAAGCCATCGTCAGCATTTAGCATTTTTCATATCTTCTTTTGCACTCTATCTTTTGTATATTTTGGCATATAAATAAATAACCATGATCAAAATTGTTTCAAAGCTTCATAATTTCTAAAGCAATTTTTATATCCATGCTGGTCTTAGTCTCATTGTGATAAACAAGGAGACAAGGGTTTCATGCACTTAGGGAAGAAAGAAACTTGGGAAGCAAGGAAGGAAACTAAGGTGATGTGTAATGAAGGGTTGAATAGAGCAGGAAATGGATGTAAGAACATGAAATAATGGGATGCTTTCATATTTCAATGGCCAAACTATGTAAGATAGATGGGTCTGCCAAGAACAGTTGACCTTTTCTGATTCACTAACTTTTGTAGCAAAATCAAAGCCTCATATATTTTGCAGACTCTTGCTTGATTGAATCCTATCCTGACAAAGGTGGCACACAGATGCTCCACACACAGGTGTGTACACAGACCTTGACAAGTGAAATGAGCTGACTTGCATTGTGGCTACCAATGGCTCTTTGGTCTGCCCCTCTTTCCCTCCAATTTTCTGTACTCTTCCTGCATGTTCTACCAGGTAGGATGTGGAAAATGGGTAGACCCAACACACATATTAAAAGTTGTGGGGATAAAGTTGACTCCATTACGAATTAAAGTTACACTGCTGGTTCAGCAGTAAAGAACCCACCTGCCAATGCAGGAGACCTGGGTTTGATTTCCTGAGTGGTGAAGATCCCCTGGACAAGGAAATGGCAACCCACTCCAGTATTCATGCCAGGGAAATCCCACGGACAGAGGAGCCTGGTTGGTTATGGTCCATGGGGTTGCAAAAGAATCAGGCACAAATTAGTGACTAAATAACAAAATCAGGGAAGTCTTTTCCCCATCATTCCCTCTTTCTGGCCACTGCTGAATATGATTGTAAAACTGGAGATTTGGAGTTGTAATTGAAGATCAGAAACATGTATTACTTTTCCAATTGAAGGAAGAATCTGTAAACTCAGTCCATGAATGTTTAAAATCTTAGAACTTCATTAAGTTGTGATAACTACAGTGAGACAGTCAAGGTTGAGAAATAGAAGCTCAGCAGCCTTCTCTCCCCAGCAAGACAGCTGCCAGATGACGCTGTGCTCTGAGCTTGTCCTCTTGCCCCGTGTTCTGCTTGTCTCCTACATGCGGAGCAAGAAAACTTAAAAAGCTATTAGAGTTTGAGGGGCTCAGATATTCAATAGCAAACACTTTCCTCAATCCCACAAAGAAAACACTTTTTTTTTTTTTTGAAGATGTAAGGAAAGATTTATGGACCTTCGGGTTTATAAAACCATCTGGTGCAAATTTGCAGGCTCGTTGAATTGAGAGTTCAAAGTTTGAACTGACCACACCACCACTGCCACTACTCCCGCCTTGTTCTTGAATAGTTCAATATCATTTCTACATTGATACCTAAGAAGCTAGTCTTTTAAACTTATTGGACAACTTGTAAAAATCAGTAGGATTTAGGAGAATGTACCTGTTGCTTTTTATGGCCATTTTTATTGTTTGACTCTTCTTGCGGGAGCACTCCGTGATTTGGGTTTTGTGTTAGCAGTTGGTGACTTTCACCCCTCTCAGTAAAGTGTTTAGGCTGAGGAGGACTGCAAAGAGATTTCTGATGGGATATTTCCAATCTCTTCCAAGCTAGAGTAGTCTTCCTCTCAGNTGGCCATTTTTATTGTTTGACTCTTCTTGCGGGAGCACTCCGTGATTTGGGTTTTGTGTTAGCAGTTGGTGACTTTCACCCCTCTCAGTAAAGTGTTTAGGCTGAGGAGGACTGCAAAGAGATTTCTGATGGGATATTTCCAATCTCTTCCAAGCTAGAGTAGTCTTCCTCTCAGCATAGCAAACCCATAAATAGAAATGGTTTCCAACCTCTATAGAGTGTTCTCGTGGATCAACTCAGATCAAAGGCTTGATATTTGAATAATACATATTCACATTACAGAGGTAAAGAAAAAAAAGTTATGAAAGTCAATAATATCACTTCAATGTGACTTAAGTGTGTTCTCAATTTCAAAAGAAAATGGAGAAAATGAGAACAAGGTGTATAAGTTTTCTCTGCCTAATTCTATTTGTAACTGAGCTGAAATCTCAAATATGCCTTACTGCTAGTGAGGGGTCCCCAAGGTTTCTGGGTGTAGGGCAATCTGCTTCTTAATTGCCTATACCAGTGATAATCTTGTACACTTAAATTATAAGAGTGACAAATTTTTACCACCTCACACTATTAGAATGCAAATTATCTACACCTTATTAAAGAAATAGCATTTTAAAGAAGAATATAAAATGAGAAACAGATATAATCTGGATTAGCCCTTTAGATACTTTTAGTGGAGATCAGTGGAGAAATAACTCCAGAAGGAATGAAGGGATGGAGCAAAAGCAAAAACAATACCCAGTTGTGGATGTGACTGGTAATAGAAGTAAGGTCCGATGCTATAAAGAGCAATATTGCATAGGAA
>SJYA01005323.1:0-26193 GCA_006410615.1 Neotragus moschatus
GTCATACCTGAATGGTCTAGTGGTTTTCCCTACTTTCTTCAATTTAAGTCTGAATTTGGCAGTTAGGAGCCCCAGGCACTACCTCTGGTCTCAGGCGTAGGGTGGCTCCTCCCGGCCACTGCCCCTGGGCTTGGACACAAGGTGGCTCCCCCCTGGCCATGGCCACTGGCCTCGGACACGGGATGGCTCCCCCTGGCCCTTGCTCCTGGCCTCGGATACGGGGTGGCCCCTCTTGGCTGTGGAAGAGCGCCGCTTGCGGCTGACATATTATATAGTAAAAGAAAGAGTAATACAAAGACTTTGAGAGATGGTAATACTGAAGTGAATTTAGGAGGTGTGACCCATGCATTCAACCCTAAATACGTCCTCTGAGAAGGCCCAGACCTCTCCTTGATATAGGGAAAGACACCAGGGAAACGCAGGGATATGTAAAACCACCAAAGTGGATTTTTTCCGAGCATCAGAAATAAATGTGAGGATGCTACCTGGAAATAGGTTTCCTGATTCCATGAGGTTCTTGGGATTGGATTCTGGGGTGGCAGAAGCCACATAATAATTCACTCCTAGTTGCACAGAAAGCATGGTTACTGTTACAGTCAGCAGGGTCAGCTCATTAATCAATGGTCTGGCCTTTCTCCAAAGGGGCTTGTGCAATGGCCATTGTACACATTTGGAGATAATTGGACTCTGGCTTTTGGGCCACCAATTCTTAGAGACGAAAAGACATTGCGATTCATAGATGAGAGGGGGACTTGTGGAAGTCAAGTGATAAATGGAATTGTCACTTATGTCCCACTCATACTGTGTTCATGAGGTTATTCTGTGGCTAAGCCGTGAGTACTTAAGTATGCAGTCAGAACACTCAGCAACCGGCAGAACCAACACAGAAGGACAGGTACAGCAGTGTTGGTGGACGCCCCTGAAGCACATCCTCCCGGTGAAAATCTAATCTCAAAGCAGTATCACTTGCCCGGGGGAATCGCACAGGTTGGTGCCTATATTAAATACTTGATGGAGAAGAAGCAGTGACTCTTATTAGTCTTTGACTCCCGTTTGGCCTAAGGTAGGTAATCTTGGGTTGCATGCATAGGACTGGGAGTCAGAAAAGCCTCCAATTTCTCAGCAGAAGTGCTAGAAGGTGGACAAACTGTGCTGGTCAGCGGAATAATGGCCTCCCAAGGATGCCCATGTCCTCATCTCCAGTACCTGTGAACGTATCAGGCAAAGCAGAATGAAGGCTGCAGCTGGAATCAGGACTGCTGTCAGCTGACTAAGAGGGGAGAGTACCCAGTGCTACTCAGGTGGACACAGTGTAATCACGAAGGTCCTGAAAGTGGAGGAGAGAAGCAGGAGAGATGGGGAAACAAGACTAGAGAAGATCAGAGAGGTGCCACGCAGCCCCCCTTGAAGCTGCAGTAAAGGAGCCATGAGCCACGGAGTGTGGGAGGCCTCAGGAGCTGGAAGAGGCAAGGAAACAATCAGACCTGGAGCCTACACAAGAGAATGGAGCCCTGCCTGAGCCTGACTTTTGCCCTCCTGAGACCTGTGTCTGACTTCTGACCTGCCCACAGAAGTGTAAGAGCATACATTTGTGCTGTTTAACCCACTAAAGTGAAAGTGAAAGTCACAGTCCTGTCCGACTCTTTGCGACCCCATGGACTGCACAGTCCATGGAATTCTCCAGGCCAGAATACTAGAGTGGGTAGCCTTTCCCTTCTCCAGGGGATCTTCCCAACCCAGGGATCGAACCCAGGTCTCCTGAATTGCAGGCAGATTCTTTACCAACTGAGCCATCAGCAAAGCCCTTAACCCACTAAGGCAATCATAATTTGTATGGCAGCAACAGAAAACTAATAAAATACCTTTGAAATTCTGAGAGACAGTGATTTTCAATCTATGATGCTATATTCAGTCAGACACAATTTGAATTATATATGAATTAAACATATCTCAGGACATACAGGGCTTCCCTTTGGCACAGGACATACAAGGTCTCAAAAGAAATTTTTCTTTTCTTGAACAGCAGCTGGAATATGTAGCTTCCAAAGCAAAGGGGTAAATGGAAAATGAGGAAGAAACAGATATAGGAAGTTGGAATATCTACCCACGAAGGAGAGGAGAAGGTGAGTGCTGGGACATCAGGTTCTCTGCCGGCTTTAATTGTTGTTTAGTCACTAAGTTGTGTTCAACTCTTTTGCAACCCCATGGACTGTAGCCTGTCAGGCTCCCCTGTCCATGGGATTCTCCAGGTAAGAATACTGGAGTGGGTTGCCATTCTCTTCTCAGGGGATCTTCTCTACGCAGGGATCAAACCCTTGTCTCCTGCATTGGCAGGAGGAGTCCTTACCCCTGAGCCACCAGGGAAGCCCCGCTCTGCTGACTAGTTAGGTAAACATACGATCAGCTAGCCCGGGAGAAGCAGCACAGCAGGTGAGGCGAGGGGCACTGAGTAGCCACCTCACAATGGCACTTTAACTGTTTTGAACAGTTGGGACAGAATTAGTAAGAGTGACGGATTAGAAAACAAAAGCAAAGAAATGAGGAGGCAAGTTTTAAATCTGAAAATACACGGTTGCTTTTTAAAAAATAAATGTAGTTGTCCTGTCTTACTTGTCTCAGCAGTGAACTCAATTTGCATGTTCTAATGCTACAAATATAGATGCAATTTGATTGGTAGGATGCAGGGAAGAAAGGTGAAGGCGTGGACCTCCGGATTCCATTTCTACTGGCTTATTGTTTGTGTATGGACTGCAGAGGCACAGAATTGGATGAATCATAACCTTGGGTTTATGGCACACTCTTAATGCTGGTCTAGCTGTGACCTGCTTTTAACTACTTGATTAGTTATTTGATTGGTGATTTTTAATCAAGTAATAAGCACCCACAAACCCACTGCCCCAGACTGAAGTTAAAATCTTGACAATTATTTACAGCCACGTGGTCCCCATCACCCAAACCTGCCAATGCCTACCCCTCCTTCACCTGAGATAACCATATCCTGAACCCTGTGTTCATGATTCCTTTGCCTCATATGGAAGCTGAGCAACTTAAATTCATGACCAGTCTGAGTACGGAGTCCCTGCTAGGCTGAAAACAGGAGGAGCTGTTAACGTCAAGTACTTTGTCCGCATGAAGCAGCAAATGACTTAGTCTCAGCAAGAGAGGCTCTAAAACCTGAACCCCAGGGCTTTCTTACACTAAATACCACTGGTTATTCATTCCTCCCAAAGCCTCCAGTATTGCATGTACTGTATTTGTTCCTTTACTAAGTGTATACACCTTGACATGAGAGAGGAGGGCAGGGGTGAGGCAATAGGGTGAGGGGGTGGGGAGGGTACTCAGAGGCCAAAACAAGGTGCTGACATCCTGACCTCACAGCACTAGTAGCATCTTCTACCATCTGTGGGCAACGCTCTAGGATAAGCATCTTTACCCAGCAGACGTCACAAGAGCCCCTCTTCCCATTACCCTAGGGACCTGAGGGAACCACCCAGCCCCCCTGGAGCGGCGAGGGTCCAGCCAGGCTCTGTCTTTGCTGCCTACGGACCCTGAGACCCAGGCTGGCTGTGAGACAGCTGCTACCCGTCCACCCGCCACAGTCAGTAAGCAGTGCCGGGCCACACAGCCTTGGCTCACAGCTGGTTGGGAAGATGCTTCTAACTGGGGGGGGCCCACAAAGCAGCGTGATACTCACCCTGCTCTGCAAGCATGAATTCACTGACCACGGGGCCACAAAGGGCCCTGGGACCAACCAAATGGTAGTCAATCATTTCCTAAAGCATGTAACTCAAGCACTGGTTTGGGGATAAACAAGTTTTACTCCCCAAAGTGCCCTATAATCAAGGAAATTCATAGAACATGAAATTAAAAGTCAGGTTCTTTTCCTACATGGCTTCTCAGAATCTAACCTCAAGATTAGCCTGTAGGATCTTTACTGAGCTTTAGTTTCCTTACCTGCAGTGTAGAAATAATAACGCCCACCTTGGAGAAATACTGAGGGAAAATGAGTCTGCGGGCTTAGAAACATTCAGCAGGGTGTCTCACGCAGGAGCTGTCAGCAGGTCCTAATTCTCCTCTCTTCTCCGTTGCCTTTCATTTTCTTTCAAATGTTCCCCAGGTACAATAAATTCCCTTCTGGGTCATTATTTAACACTGATTTCCTGGGCTCTGGATGGCATCAGGGTAATTATGTATGCAGTGGAAATGCTACCAAATCAGGTCTGTCTGCTCACCACTCAAAAATCAACATGAGAAAGGGAGAGAGACAAATGCTGGTAGAAGGGAAAGGTGACTTTAATTAGAGTGGCAGGAATCTGGGGAGATGGTGGACTCAGTGTCTCCCAAAACCCAGCTCTGATGACGCTGCTCAGCCAGGGAAGTTTTGAAGGGAAAGAGGGAAGTCGTCTCAGTTAATCCCTGAGATGGTGTGTCAGAGTGGTCACCATGCCCCACTGTGTGCGGGCTTGTCAGCTCCTCATGATCTTCCTCTAGGCTCAGTCTTGTTCACAAGATTACTGGAGGGGAAGCCAGGGACAAGATCTGGTCATCTGTAATATTACTTCTTCATTTCTACTCCTTTGATTTACAGAAAGAACCGACAAGCCAGGCAAGGTATTGTGTGATTAAAATTTTGAAAGCTGTGCTTGGGCCAGAGGTGAGTACAGCATGGGGGTACCTGGTCTAAAAGTTAGTTACAATACAGCTTTATGCTAAAGTGACAGGAAAATGGGGCTGCCTGCTGAGAGGGGCTTCCAGCAAAGAGCTGCTTGTAGAGGCTCCTACCCAGCTTATTTGGTCAGAAATGGGAAGCCTCGGTCCAAGGTGGGCAGAAATCCTGTAACTAGCAACGCAGTACCCACTGCCCTCTGCGTGTGGGAGTGACAGCCTCATCTCTGGAATCACAAAGGAGCAGATGGAACCCCAGGTTAACTCACTCCACACAGACTCACAATCACAAAAGAGGGGATTTGCAGCCAGCACGATGGAAAAAACGCTACCCAGAGGCTTTCAACTAGTTCTTGACCTGCTCAGTTTGTTTGTGTTTGCTCAGCTGTAAGAAGCAGAGGTGAGGGCTGAAGCTCTCCAGACACTCTTCGTCTAAGCCACATGAATCCCTATTTGAAGGTCACCAACTGGAATCACCAGTCTGGGAAGCACAGGCTACACAGCCACTAGGTATTTTATTGACACTGGAACAAGTTACAGTCAAGTCTTCAGGACAGCACAGTGCAAAGGTTCCAGGGGGACACATGTCACTTTCATAAACACAAAGCACTTTTTGCTCTGAGACACACAGGGAAGGTCGACGAAGTGGAGGGAGATGGGAGACAGAGAGCTGACAGCAGACCCAGACCTTAGTGGGGCGGGACTTCCACCAGAGAAAGACCTTCCCTGTGACTTGGCAGCATTTCTACAGGCCCTCAGAGAGGAGGAAGCGAAGGGAAACTTTTCATCTGATTTCGGAGCAGGACAAACTTTCCATAGCTCTGCCACCTGCTCTCTTTCTGGTTCAAAGGATGCCATGACAGCATTAAAGGGCAATAGGCTCAGGCCTGGGAGCCATTTGGGCTGGAAGAAACCCTCCTGGTATCCCTATGGGCCTTAAAGCCTCCCTCTCTCCCAGGAAGGTGAAACCTATGGACTTCCCTGGTGGCTCAGACGGTAAAGAACTTATCTGTAGTGCAGGAGACCCGGGTTTGATCCCTGGGTCAGGAAGATTCCTTGGAGAAGGGAATGGCAACCCACTCCAGTATTCTTGCCTGGAAAATCCCATGGACAGAGGAACCTGGCGGGCTACACAGTCCACAGGGTCACAAAGAATCGGACACAACTGAAGCAATGTAGCATGCACGTCCCATGAAAGTCACTCTTTTACGCACTGTTCAGAAGATGATTTTTTAAACTTTACAGATTGAAATTTTCAAACACCCCCAAAACAGAAAGAATAGTAATAATGAACTCCCATGATTCATTTTAGGGAAGCAGATGATATGAAAAAGTCCAGTTAACAGCCAAGAGATCTAAGTGAACCTCAGACAAACCCTTTCTCCCTGAGCCTCAGTTTTCCACTCAGCTCCATGGCTATTGTTTGCTTTCAGAATCTCTCTGGTTGCTAGAAAGAAACCTCGAACAAGCGTGAGAGCAGCACTTGCTTAGGGCTGGTGAATGAAGCTCTCCTCTGCCTGGGGCATCTCTCTCCTGGGTGACACTGTGACTCACTCAGGACCAGACGACAGGTGATGAAAACACTCATCATCTCTGGAATGAGGTTTCTCTGGCAAGTTGAGTTATTAAGGACCATCATGATGCCATAGGTTTTGATAAGTAACACGTGAGCCACCAGAGTAAGGTTGAATGTAAGCTGTCTTGTGGAAATTGGTGTGAAAAAGCCTTACTATTCAGACAACACAGAAGAGAAACAGTCTGTCTAGACGGCTTGGGAGCATGTTGGAAAGTGTGCTCTCTCATCTCCTGCAAAAGCAGAGCAGTATTTCATTGAATCTTGTTCTGTGAGATTGCAGGAGAGGAAGAATTGTATCTCTTGGATGAGTTTTGTTTCTGGTTTATCACAACCAGAGTTGCGTATAACCGTGAGTTTTGTTTTTCTGGTTATTGGCCACCATCCCAAGAGAGGTCTTTTAACCACGCCCTGCCTATCACTGGTTGCAGGATGAAGGCAGTCTGTCTGCTGTGGGACAGTTTTCTCCTTGGGCTCTTCTCCCACCTCATCTCACTCTTCCAGTAGATATTACTCCTGGGAGAGGGGTTCAGGAGTTCTCAGCTATGCTTGTATTTCTTATTTCTAAATGGAAAACTGTAATTCAACGTGAAACGAAAATCACAGACACATACATACAGAACAAATTTGCCAAGAAATCGATAGCATTTTGACAGAACTTATCACAAGTTAGTGGGAGAAGGGGGTAGTTTTTATTTTCCTCTTTGTGCTTTTCTGAATGTTTTTCAAACTTTCAATGAGAGTTTTTCTTTGTTTTAAGGAAACTCAGTAATTCTTGTTTATTAAAGTAAAGAACCCAGTCAGCCCTTTCTTGTCACGTGTTGGGCCTGCATAGAACTGGGATTCATCTTGCTCCAGCAACTTCAGAAAGCAAGGCATTCAAAGCTCCACACCAGCTCTGGCTGGCGAACCTCTCACTGGCCAATGGTCCTGTCTCAAGCAGTGCTGTGCCCCTTGGTCGTGCACACCCCAGTCTGACTCCGGGGTCCATCACGAGTGATCAGTGGTGGGGAGTGTTGTAAGGTGGCTACCTGACTGCTGGGAGCAGTTGCCTAACTCAACCCTCATGTGAGCAGAAGCTGTCCCGGGTCCTCTGGCTCTGGGGACAAGCATATCTCAGACAGAAATTCACCAGTATATGTTGAGCTGGAAGTTACCTTTTTGTTTTCTCTAATGGAGCAAAGAGGTTGGACAGAGTTGTGTAGGAACTCAAGTGACCTCAGGCTTCTGCAGGAACTTGTTTCTGGCATGTGAAGTTCATCATGTGTGAGGACAGACTCTTTTCCAGGTTCTGTTCTCTGGCGCTCCGCCATCCTCCTCGGCAGACAGAGCCCCTCACCCCCACCCCTTCCCTGCCTCCTCCTCTAAGTCATGGTCACAGTGGGCTCCACGGACGCCAGGTCTGTCCTCCCAGACTGTACCTGGGAGGATGGCAGGAGGCTGCTGGCTGGAGGAGCCCTGCGGTCGCTGCTCTTCTCCACCCAGGCCACCCTGAGGGAGGGCACAGGGGAGGGCGGCTGCCCCTCCTGAGGCTTGGGCGACCTCTGGCACATGCGCAGCAGTGCCTTCAGCTCAACCCTGAAGTTCTCGTTGAGCCAGCAGTAGATGAAGGGGTTGTAGCAGGTACTGCTCATGGCGAACCAGTGGAAGGCAAAGTAGAGGGCGTTGTTGGTGTGGATGACCTTGCTGGACAGCAGGAGGACGTAGCAGTTGAGGGGGAACCAGCAGAGGGCAAAGAGAACCACCACCAGCATCAGCATCTTGATGGTCTTCTTCTTCTTGCGCCGCAGGGCCAGGTACTGCTTCGTGGTCACATCACCAATGGTATTGCACAGCCACAACTTCTTGGCCACACGGGCGTAGGCCACGGAGATGATGAGAAGCGGAAGAATGTAAAGCAGGATGAAAGTGGCCAAGTCCAGGTACTTCCAGAAGAGGTCGGCTGGTTCAGGGAAGTCTGGCAGGCACAGGGAGCGGATGATGTCCTCACTGGGGACAGGGGAGAGAGAAGGAGAATGTGCAGTTACTGTGGAAAAGCCCCATCCCAGGAACACTGGCCTCCCTCTCCCCTGGGTTCCTGGTACATCCATCTGTTAAAGCATAGATGATGAGCAGCCTGAATATCTAACTACATTTCCAGCATTCCCACTAGGCTGGGAGTTCTATAAAGGTAAGAATAACACCTAAATGTCCAATGACAAATGAGTGGATTATCAAGATATGGTACACATATACAGTGGAATACGACTCAGCCATAAAAAATGAAATAATGTCATCTGCAGCACAAATGGACCTAGAGGCTATTATGCTAAATGAAGTAAGCCAGACAGAGAAAGACAAATATCATATGATATTGCTTATATGTGGAATCTAAAAAAATGATACAAAATTTTTTTTTAAATGTTAAAAATGACACAAATGAACTTATATACAAAACAGAAACAGACCCATAGACATAGAAGACAAATATGGTTGCCAAAGAGGAAAGGTCAGGGGGGAGGGGTAAATTTGGAGTTTGAGATTAGCATTCAGTTCAGTTCAGTTCAGTTGCTCAGTTGTGTCCGACTCTTTGTGACCCCATGGACTGCAGCCCGCCAGGCCTCCCTGAACATCACCAACTCCTGGAGTCTACTCAAATTCATGTCCATTGAGTTGGTGATGCCATCCAACCATCTCATCCTCTGTTATCCCCTTCTCCTCCTGCCCCTAATCCTTCCCAGCATCAGGGTCTTTTCAAATAAGTCAGTTCTTCACATCAGGTAGCCAAAGTATTGGAGTTTCAGCTTCAGCATCAGCCCTTCCAATGAATATTCAGGACTCATGAATATGAACTTATAAATTGTTAATATTTTACTGATGCAATTAACATATAAAAACTATAATATATAAAATAGATAACAAGGACCTACTGTATAGCATAGAGAACTATACTCAACATTTTGTAATAACCTATAAGAGAAAAAAGTCTGCTATACACTTGAAACTAACACTGCAAATCAACTATACTTCAATTTTTAAGAAAGAGAAATACACCTAGATTACTTTGTGTGTTTACTTTGTATTGTTCCTAGCCCAGAATAGAGGCCCAATAAATATTTGTTCAATGAATAAATGCACTGGTATTCCTAGTCTTAGAATTAATTCATCCTGGGAGCACAATGGATTCGGGAAATCTTGAAATTTCTGTTGCACAACCTATTCTCATTCCAGAGGGGATCCAAGGAATGGGGGGGAAAAATGATGAATTTTGAGAATGTGAGTGGCAATGCTGGAACTCATACACCTTCAGCCACTCAGACAAAAACACTTATTTTCTATGGAATGTACCCAGTCCTCTTCAAATTCTTTGAGGACATCTATGTGTGTTGGAAAACCTGGAGCTGGTGGATGAAGAACATGCACATTATGATCTGCTGAACGAGGCAGCAGGGAGCTCCCTCAGGACTTCCTTCCAATTTTGGAGAAACGAAAATCCCAGGGCCATTTTGACTGAAGGTGCAGTTTTAATACACTCACACAAAGGAAATCACAAGACTGTTAGTTACATCCCAGCTGGGGTTGCTGCGAGCTGGGAGAAGTGCCATCCTTACTCCCAGGTCTCCAATGGTCAGGAGAGAGAGCAGGGCAGCAAGCACCTGTTACTTACAACCTGGTTGGGGTGGAGGTCATAATTTTTCACAGGCTCAACTCTGGACGAACATTTTAAAAGATGCTCTGGAAAAAGCAAGGCAGGAACTTGTGGCAGGAAACCTAAGCTCGGGTCTTTATTTAAATGTCCAGACTTTTGATGCCAGCAGGGTTTTCATCCTGTAAAATCTCTAAGCAGCAACTCGAAATTGCTACTTTCTCATCATACCATGTAGCTTGTTGATCTTGTAATATCAGTACATACAGGTGGCTGTCACTAGTGAAACAAAGAAAACTTTTTGCTTTTGTTATCAGAAAAAAGAAACAGCCCTCCACATGTGAAGGCAGATGGGGAAGCTGAGTGTTCAGGAGGAAGTGGGTACGTGATTCATTCGGTATCCCAGAATTCAGGCACGGATCCTTCATAAATTAGTTCAAGTTGGGCTTCAGAGCGTGTTCTCTAGAGCCCGCCTACGCCACAGGAGTGTATGTAAATGTTTATTTCAGGTGAGGCAGCACATGGGAAGACCCGTCAGCAGGGCACCCCTCGCTGGTCTGAGGCACTGGGCCCCAGCTCCTGCCCACCCCAAAAGACACAGCTGGTACCCAAGACTTCCAGGAGCCTAGGACCACCCGAAGGCCACTGAAGACACTTACCCTAGATTCATTAAGAGCTAGAAGTGACCAGGAATTTCCCAGGACATGAGAGCGCAGCCCCATCGCCTCGAAGGGGGCAGACGCAGCTACAGTCTGCCCTGGAGCGCCCCCTGCAGGCCACACCCTCCCTCGGTCTCTCCCATTTGCTGTCCAGCTTCTCCACCCCCGGGAGCACTTTACTTACTTATTTTTTTAAGGGTGATTTTTTTTTTTTCTAAGTATGTATAAATCTATTGTGATTTTTAAAATTAATTATTCTGTTGTTGCTGCACTGTGTCTTTGCTGCTGCGCATGGGCTTTCTCTAGATGCAGCGAGCAGGGACTGCTCTTACTACAATGTGCAGGTTTCTCATGGTGGGGGCCTCTCTTGTTGCGGAGCCTGGGCTCTGGGCACACAGGCTTTAGCAGATGTGGCACACAGGCTTAGCTGCTCTATGGCATGTGGAATCTTCCCAGACCTGGGGTCGACTTGTGACCCCTGCACTGGTGGGTAGATTCATATCCACTGTACCACAAGGGAAGTCCAGCACTTCACTTATTTATTTAGCTGTTTCAGGTAGGTCTTAGCTGAAGCATGCAGGCTGTCTAGTTGTGGAGAGCAGGCTCAGAAGTTGCAGTATGGGCTTAGTTGCTCCTCGGGACATGGGATCTTGTTCCCCAACCAGGCATTGAATCCACATCCCCTGTGTTGGAAGGAGAATTCTTAACCACTGGACCACCAGGGAAGTCCCCTGGGAACACTTTCTTAAAAATCATGGGCACATGCATCTTCCTTTCTCAGGATCTGTTTCTATAGAACTTCAGCTAAAACAACTATGAACTGATAAAGATCACTCTACATTCATTCATTCATTCAGCAAATATGTACTGAGAGCTTGTGATGTGGAGACAGTCATTTAGATGCTAGGGACAGCAAGATGACAAAATCAGATATGGAGCCAGTTCCCCCCAACCTCACAGTCTAACAGGGGAGGTCACCTTTAACGAGCTAGCAGTATGCACAAGTATTTAAATTTCAAGACACTGAGTGCTTTCCTTTCTAGAAGAGCACAAGACAAAGCATACGATAAATGAGAGGTGTATGGGGGGACAGCATCCTGCCTGAGACATACATATACAGGTTTGTTTATAGGTGGTGCAAGAGAACTTAAACTTCATCATTTTAAACAGGGAATAGGTGATTCTGAATTTCAGTCTGGGTGAGTATATGTCCCCAGTGGCAGAAGCTCATTGCTATTGCCTTGACCTTGCAAACAAAGGGACAGAGAATAACAAGGAAGAGCTGTAAAGTGTTTAGAAGAAAGGATGAGGGAAAAAAAGCAAAACAAAAAAAGTGCACAGGCCTGGAAGCAACAGGATGGGAAGGAAGCAGAGAGACAGCTTGGCACCGTAACTTGGTGCTACTAACTCTGAGATTCAGAAGAGGCTCAAGTTTCCATCTGTCAAGGTCCTCCAGGCCCCCAGGCTGCTCCCTACTAGTCCATCTCACCTGTACTTGAAGGTAAATAATTTCTGGCAGATAGCGTGTGGGAGTGAAAAGAACGTTGCCATGGTCCAGATGACTGAGATGTAGATGACACCTTTTGTGATTGAGATCCGGGGTTTTAACGGATGCATGATGACCTGGAAAACACACAAAACTGGGCATCACTGGCAGAAGACAGCTTGAAGCAAATGAGAAATCCAGATGATGCAGTTTACTTGTCACAACAAGGCAGATAGGTCCTACTTACAAAATCAAATACCCCTTAATTCACTGTAGAGCCCCTGGGTTACACCACCCCACCGCCCAGCTCTGGGGGTAGAAAGAGGATGCCATCTGGACTGAGACTCCAGGCAGTTCAAATGGCTCTTGCATGTCGGTCATGCCTGGCCGAAGCCGGGTGCAGTGAGAAAGTCAGAGAGGAGTGAAGGGAGAGGTCTGTCCCCAGGACACCCACAGCATGGTGGGCAGAGGGGCAGCCACGGTCAGCCTCCACCTCAGGACCTCATCCCATCTGCCCAGATCCTTTAGGTTACAAAGGGCTCTGAGGGGTCAGAAGGTGACACACACAGGGTGAGGCCCTCACCACTTACCGTAGGAAGCTGCATTGACCTTTATCTGGGGGTCACTGCTGTTTCTGAAAGTCGTTTCTACTGGGCTGGCCAAAAACTTCATTTGGCTTTAAGTACTAATAAAAGACACATTTTTCATTTTCCTCAAGAACTGTGTTGAACAACATACTCACTAACCGAATGAACTATCTGGCCAATCCAAGAAAAACTGCAGTGAGGCCCAGCTTTCCCAAGCCCCAAATAAAACCAGTGCTAGAAGCTTTGGGCTGAAAAGCATCTTAGAACCAATTGCTACTATATGCCAATCAATTCTCCTAAAAGGTTTAAATAAAGACTTGGGAATTTCACAGCAGCCTCATTTTAAGGTTAGAATCATTATTTCTTTTTATTAAATTGAAATGTAATTGATGTATAATATTATATAAATTGTAAGTATGCAATATGGTGATTCACAGTTTTAAAGGTTCTACTCCACTTATAGTTATTGCAAAATATAGGTCATATTCCCTGTGTTGTACAATATATCCTTGTAGCTTACTTTATACCTGTAGTGTGTACCTCTGAATCCTCTACCCAGACATTGTCTCTTCCTCCTTCCCTCTCCCCACTGGTAACCACTAGTTTGTCCTCTTATGTCTGGGGGTCTGCTTCTTTTTTGTTATATTCACTAGCTTGCTGTATTACTTTAGATTCCAATATAAGTAATATCATGAAGTATTTGTCTTTCTCCATCTGGGTTACTTCACTTAGCATAATACTCTCCAAATCCATCCATGTTGCTGCAAATGGCAAAATTTCTTCTTTTTTATGGCTGAGGAGCCAGTATATATATACACCACATCTTCTTTATCCATCTGTCTGTTGATGGACACCCAGGTGGCTAGGTTAGAATCTACTCCCTGAAAAAGATGTTTGGGGTGAGTAGGGTCAGAGGAGAGGTCATAAAGAGCTGCCACCACCTCAGGATGCCATCCCAGGACACACTGGACCTTCTACCGTGTTCTTCCACAGTCCTCTGCCGATCTCTCTCTTAAGGTTTATCAGAGGAATGGATTAGGCTTCAGAAGCTGCCCAGCACATCTCCATTCTGGACTCGGCCATCTTTGCCTCTCATACTCCTTCATGGCTCAGATCAATAAAGGGAGTGGAAGCCTGGGTCAGAGACCCTGGATGCTCCAAGAACCTGAAGCCTCTGGGACAGGATCCCATGTGTGGGTATATATCACAGTAGTGTGGCCAGTGTATGCAAGACTTCCCCCTTGTTCCTCAGACCCACTTTTGGTCCAAGGTTGGACCCTCAGTTAGCTGTGTTAAGTAAGGTAGGTATAGCCCAAGTAAAGGTAAGGTGATTCAGAGTCCTTCTTGTTGAATTAGGGGAGAAGGTTAAAAAAAAGGCAGGAAATATTTGTATGCAACCTTTTGATATTTTGCACCAAAACATCTTAACATAAATGCCAAAGGGATAATGTGCATGGGTGCTAAGCTGCTTTAGTCATGTCAAAGTCTTTGTGACTATGGACTATAGCCCACCAGGCTCCTCTGTCCATGAGATTTTAGGCAAGAATATTGGAGTGAGCTGCCATGCCTTCCTCCAGGGGATCTTCCCAAATCAGGGATGGAACCCAAGTCTCCTAGGTGTCCTGTATTGCACACAGATTCTTTACCTGTTGAGCCATTGAGGATTCTCCCTGATGAGTCTGTATCTTAGACGCTTCCTATCCCTTGGCTGTAGTTGTAACTCTTGGAGCTCCTTAGAATTAAATTTCTCTCTTTTTTGTCCTGATTGTCCTTATGATACTCGCCTGAAGGTGCCCCTGTGTCTTCTCAGAGCAGACTAATCATCTTCTAGAAATCTGCGCGTGAGCCTGCAGCCAGCCTCATGCCTCAAGGCTGTTCCTCCCTTCACCAGTCACCAGGCATGTGGTGCTGTGCAAGCGATGATGCCCTTCCCCGAACCTGTGATCAGTGACTCTGCACAGACCCAAGTGTATAACCAAGGTTCACTGAATCAGCATAAGCCAGGCATCTGTGTGGAACCACCCTCCTCCACGACGGGCGCTGTCAGGTCCTTTTGGCTCCCTTCACCATACCCGCCCATGTGCGTCTGAAGGGGGGCAGGACAATGAACAGGGCCTCAACACCCTGCTGGACTCCTGCACCTGCACGCCTCCCTGTCTGCAACCCCAGGTGTACCTCCTCTACAACCAGGCCCAGGAATAGCCACCTCATTTCCCAGCCAGCAGTCTTGCCTCTGACCTGCAATTATCTGCCACTCTCTTTTCATCTGTCATTTTCCAGATTTGCCTTCCTACCCCTGAAAACAAGCTCAGTCATTTCTGATGCACAAAATGCCAGCAGGGAGTCTTCACGGGAATAACAAATGGGGAGTACTGTTTTGCAGCCCCTAGCACAAAGGACTTAATATGCCTAATTTAGTGCTCATATTGGTCAGTAAGAAGACAAATAGGCTCTTTGAAAAACGGTCTAGGGAACTTCACTGACGGTCCAATGGTTAAGACTTCGCCTTCCAATGCAGGGGGTGCGGATTCAATCCCTGGTCACAAAGCTAAGGTCCCACATGCCTCGCGGCCAAAAAGCCAAAACATAAAACAGAAGCGGTATTGTAAGATTCAGTAAAGATTTTAAAGACAGTCTACATCAGAAACAGTCTTTAAAAATAAATGGGCTGAAGCACTGTCCTGAGCGCCCTGGTAAGCAACGCTGGGGTGGTAGGGCAGGGGCTGGCAGGGGCGGCCGTGGGGCGGGGGCTGGGGGGTGCCCTCACCTGGTGGCGGTCCACGGCGATGGCTGTCAGAGTGAGGGCGGAGACGTGCAGGGAGCAGTACTGCGCGAAGCGGCTGACGTGGCACATGCCTTTCCCAAACACCCACGTGCTGTTCACAAAGCGGACCTGCAGATGAACCCGCAGGCGTCAGGAGGCAGACGGTTCTGGCCCGACACCCTCCCTGTGTCTCCGGGCAGCGAACCACAGGAGGCCTCTCTCTGGCTCGCTGCACTCTGCACTGCTGGACTGTGGGTCTCACATGCTTTTCTCCAGCACAACTCATTCTCCATCACCCAATTCAGCAGACTCTGATCCTGCTACTGGGGCCGGGCCCTGCTAGGTGCCAGGACAGAGTGGGAAGGACATGGGTTCTGGAGTCAGATTTCCCGCCTCTAATGTTTTCTAGCTGTGTGACCTTGGGCAAGGTAGGTAATCTGTCTGAACCTCAGTTTCCTCATTTGAAAAAAAAAAGGGGGGGCTCAAAAATCTCTTTTGTTGTTCTGTTGTTCAGTCATGTCTGACTCTTTGTGACCCCATGAACTGCAGCAAGCCAGGCTTCTCTGTCCTTCACTGTCTCCTGGAGCCTGATCAAACTCATGTCCATAGAGTTGTGATGCCATCCAACCTCATCCTGTGTTGTCCCCTTCTCTTCCTGCCCTCAATCTTTCCCAGCATCAAGGTCTTTCCTAATGAGTCTTATTTCTAATGTATCTTATTGTAAGGATTAGCTCTTTTTTTTTTTTTTTTTCAGAGAAAGACCACAGCGCATGGAATACAATATCTGGCAGATTGCTAGAAAGATATGATTAGAAATAAATAGGAGCTACTTTCATGATAATAACCAAATTCATTTTTGGTTCCTATGAGTTCCAACTCACAGAGGAGGCATGTCTACAGAGTCACAACATAGCGTGTGGGTTGGGCCCTGGAATGTTGACTAAGCAGGCCTCAAGACACATCATCTGGGAAGGAGATCCAGGGATCTGCAGAGGTAGGAACAAGGGCCGGGGTCTGGGCAGAGAGAGGAGACCAGCTCTCAGGATGTGTGGGGCTCAGGGAGCAGGCAGAGGCCTCAACCCACATCTTCCACAGCTCTTTGCTCACTCAGCACCTGCTCCTGAGTGATGTTCCACACCCAAAAAGGATCAGGCATTGATTCTGATCAAGGAGCTCCCAACTTGGGAAGAGGAGGTCTCGGGTATCTCAGATGCAAGATAGAAAATATTCAATGCCCTATGGTAGGGATTCCCAACTGTTTTAGCAGGGGCTACTTTCATGGAAATGGCAACCCACTCCAGTATTCTTGGCTGGAGAATCCCAGGGACAGAGGAGCCTAGTGGGCTGCCGTCTATAGGGTCGCACAGAGTTGGACATGACTGAAGCGACTTAGCAGCAGCAGCAGCAGCAGTTTTATGGAAGTTAATTCATGGGGGGGTGAGAGTTTCGGGATGATTCAAGTGCAGTAGGATGCGTGCTCCAAGGGGAATCTAATGCCACCTTGATGGACAGGAGGAGGTGCTTGGGAGGTAACATGTGAAGGGTACAGGTAAACACAGACAGAGCTTCACTTACTTGCCCACCGCTCATCAACTGCTGTGGGGCCTGGGTCTCGTTAGGTAGTGGTCTGTGGCCCAGGGGTTGGGACCCATGCCCCACAGAAGGCCCAGACAAAGGGCCACCAGGGCAAGTGGGAGTGGGCTGAGGCTGAGAGAGAGAGAGGTGACACAAAAAAATAGAGCAAATCAGCTCAACAGGAAGAATGTCGAGCAGTGATTTACAGCAAAGTATTTGCTACTGATAGCTGTCACCTTCGGCAAGGCACTTAGGCCCAGTGAGCCTCACTTTCCTGCGCTGACCCTTGTTCACATGATTGCTATAAAAATCAAGTACTTGTAAACCAGATAACACGAGTAAATCAGATAAAACAGTGCCTGGTACATAGCAAGTACTTAACTACTCCAGTTCAGTTCAGTCGCTTAGTCGTGTCCAACTCTTTGCAACTCCATGCTGCCATTATTATAAGATACAAGACATTTGAGATGAGCTTTACAGAATGGGCTTCCCTGGTGGCTCAGATGGTAAAGAATCTACCTGCTGTGCAGGAGACCCAGGTTTGATCCCCTGGAGAAAGGAATGGCGATCCACTCCAGTATTCTTGCCTGGAGAATTCCATGGACAGAGGAGCCTGGAGGGCTATAGCTCATGGATTTCCAAAGAGTCAGACACGACTGAGTGACTAACACTTTACAGAATAGGTAGGATTTGCCCATGTGTAGGTAAGAACAAAGAGCATGGCACAAAGTCAGGAATCTCAGGAGCTGTTTGGGGAATAAGGGTTGGAATGATTTGACGAGAGCATGTGCATGAGAAACACGGGGAACAAGTCTGACCCGATCATGAACCTGGTACACAAACTATGGTCACTATTCTCTATGGAATAGGCAGGTAGGAGCTCCATGGGGATGTGAGCAGCCCAGTGACACTACCCAGCAGGAAATGCTTAGGTACCCCCTGCTTCTCACCTCCCACAGTCAATGAAGAACCAAAGCCAAGCAGTGCTGCTTGAAGGGTTTCACTCCCTCTTCTTCAGCCCCCAGGCCATGGCCTGCTTGGAGCCCCCTCATCTCTCACCTGGATTATCACAGCCTCCAGTCAGCCTTCTAGTCCTCCAGTCTGCCCCCCTGTAATTCAGCCTTCACACTGCTGACAGCGCTTTCTTAACCAACGGTCAGATTACTGTCACCTTCCTGCTTAGAATCATTGACGGCCTTCAAGACGGAGCCAGATACCCTCTGAGCATCCAGGCTGCTCACAGCTGGCCCACCTTTCCCTGGCCGCCCCTCCTTCTTCCTGCCCCGCAGCTCCTTCATGGTGCTTCCTGCCCTGATGCTGCAGCTGCAGTGAGCACTCAACACACCACGAACCTGGACACCCCTGCCTTTGTCCTCTCCAGTCTCTGCCTGTATTGAACATTCATCTCAGCCTGAGAAATTCCTACTCATCGTAGCCCATTTGAAATGTTGCATTCTTTGAAAAGTCTCCTTTGACCTGCCCATGGGACTCTGGCAGATCAAAATAAAGGACTGACTCCCGGCTCCACCACACTCTGTGCCCACTTCTGCCACAGTAATTGTGAGTAATTGTTTGCTTTTCTCTCATCGACCAGCACTGGTTTTCATGCTGACATAGTATGTAAAGTGGACAGGAAGGGAGACCAAGAAGGAGGGATACTGACATCATCTAGCCCAAGAACAGGACTTCTTACCTACTGAAGAGCCCGGCTGAGGTGTAGAAGACCCTCCCCTCAGCCCTTTCACTCACCCTAGTTGCCAGCTCCTCGGAAGCTCTGATAGGAAATTGGACTGGAGTGGTTGCACGGGTCAGGTTGAAGGCCAAGCTGGTTTGGGTCAACCTGAAGCAGGGGCTGGGTCCTCAGAGCCTTGACACCCCCTCTTTTGCAGGAGATACTCCAGGTAGGGGGCTCTCAGCTCCAAACTGCAGTCTGGTCTCCCCCTCCCCCCACCCGCCCTGTTTGCAGATCCAGCCACACACCCTGCTCTGGGCAGCAGCAGTGGGCTGTGCCCCAGGGCTCCTATCCTGGGCGGCCTAGCCCACCCCCCAGGACTGCAGATGGTCAAGTCAGAAGCTAAGGGGGAGCCAAGAGGAGCCAGAGATGCACCTCCTGTGCTTTAAGGCAGTCGGTGGGGAGTGGATGTGTGTGTGTATGTTGTTGGGGGGAGGTATCTGGAAATCTCTTTGCCCCTGGCTACTGCCCACAGCATCCTGAGGAATCCAGTAAATGTAGGCAGAAAGGAGAGCAGGGAAAGTACGTAGTTGAGAGCAGTGGTCCAAGAGGTCCCCCCCCACCCTCAGTTAAGTGGCTTCATGGACAGACCTCTGGCTGTACCTGAGTCAGAGGACCAAATTCTCATGCTGGCTCTGCCAGTTACCAGCCAAGTGACCTGGACAAGGGACTAAACCTCAGTGCCACAGTTTTCTCATCTGCCAAATGGGAGTGATGGTCTCATGAGCAAAGACAAGAGAGAGGACACAGTTTTTAAATGTAAGGTTTGAAAGGATGTTCACACACGTGTATAGGCTTGTGGGAATTCACCTTCTTTTTGCTCATCTGTTATTTCTGGTTGAGTGTGTGTGGTGTGTGTAAGAAAGAGAGAGAAAGACATATGAATAGACAGGGTTTGGTAATAATTCAAGTATCAATAAGGTTATTCATAAATTGGAAAAAAAGCCTAACTCATGCTGCAGAAATAGAAGATGTTCCTGTCGTGATGAGTGCTTGGTCACAGCTCTTCCAGTTTCAATCATCCATGGGCACCACAGTCCCAAGACGCGGAAGAAGATAAGTGACATCATTAGCATCAGCAGTCGGGGCTCAGTGGAAGTTGGGGAAGAGAGGCGGGGCGGCGCCCCCTACCCGTGTGCAAGTGCCCCCAGGCTGCCCCTGCCCTGGGGCCCAAGCCCACCTCACCCGCATGTCCTCCACCACACAGACTTCATACACAACCTCACTGGCAAACCACTGAAGGGAAATGTAATTTAACTAAGTGGTCTAGGAAAAGGCACCCAAGGTTCTATTAACAACTAGCAACTGTTTCATATTTCAGCTGGCTTCCAGCAGCATCCCGTGGCGGAGGCATTTAATGGGCTATATTTAATGGGGGTGGGGTGACCTAACAATCTAGGCTGGCATTTCAAAGGGCTTTGATTTGCTCTATCATCATGCAGACTCTCAGTCAGTGACATTACACAGGAAATGGTCATTGACTCACAGCTGGCGGCAGACACTCGAATCATTGACCCCAGTGCCAAGAGCTGCAGAAGCTCTGGCTTAGAAGGTGATGTGAGAGAGACAGAGCACAGAAAGACAAAACTAGAGAGACAGACAAGAAGTGTCAAGGATAAGCATGAGAGAGAGAGACAGACAAACCGAGGCAGAGAGAGTCACAGACAGGAAAAAAAATAGATGAAGACACAGAGAACTGGAGACAGAGGAAAGAGACGACGCTGGAGAGACAGGCTGGCAGAAAGGCAAACACGGAATGACAGCGTCAGAAACAGACACACTAAGAGACAAACAGCAGGGCAGAGCGATGAGAGATGAGTCGATCAGAGAGAGACTAAGAAACATGAAGCAGGAAGACAGGCAGAGAAGGGAACAGACAGACGAGGAAAGGGAGAAATCGGGCGGCGTGAGGGAGGGGACCCAGGGAGACAGAGCCCAGCCCTCGGCCTCACCAAAGTGAAGGGGGTGTTGAGGAGCGTGATCATGATGTCGGCAACGGCCAAGTTGACGATGAAGAGGCTGGTGGCCGAGTGCATCCTCTGGTTCTTGAAGATGACATGACAGACCAGAATATTGCCAAAGAGCGAGAAGATGATGATGAAAGAGTAAGCCACGATAAGCAGGGCTTTCACCGTGGGGTTCTGGGACTCGGCCCCATAGCGCCTCCGGCCCACGAAGTTCTGCCAGTCTGAGAAGGTGTAGTTGTTCCAGAAGAAGTGTGAGGCATTGGGGCCCGCTAGGGCCGCCCCGGGGCTCCGCTCGTCCGCGGCCCGCACCACCGGGAGCAGGCAGAGCAGCACCCAGCCAGGGGTCATCTTTGCGGGAGCCCCGCGTCCGGGGCCGGCCGGGTCAGGACGCCCCGCGGGCCGCGCACGTGCGCTCGGGCGCTGGGAGAGGAGCGCGTAGGCCGTGCGTCCCGGGACCCCGGGCCTCGCCGCGCTCGGTGGGCGGCCCCTCCCCGCCTGCCTCCCGCCAGCGATCGCGCGCTCCGGCCGCCTGCGCCACTTTCGTGTCTCCGCTGCGCCCTCCGGCTGCGGGAGACCGAGCGCCTCTGCAGATCGCTTGGCGCGGCGTCTCTCCGGGCGACGGTGACGCGCTCCCGCTCGGCGAGCTCCTCTCCACCCCCTTCCCCGGCCTGCTCTCGCTCTAGAAATAAAACTCCAGTTGGGCTTCAGGGCTGTTTCGCTAAAGACTCGTATTCGCCTGCCTTCTGCATGAGCCTAGCCGTCAGAAAGGGAACGGGAGGAATGCGCCCCGCGGCAGTCGGGGTTTCGGAGGGCGCGTGGCAGCGACTGGGTATGCCTGCTCCAGGCAGCACCTGGTTCCGCGATGGGGCTGCTCTGGTCTTGTCAGAGTGTCAGTCTTGGCAGGTTTCAGGTTGAGGTGTGTCCCTGGGCCCTGGGGGTTCTGGCACAAAGTGAACAATGAAATCGATGTAGACTTTCGCCAAGCGTCTTCAGTGACCAGACTTAAGATGTCCTGGGAGGCTGGCCAGACTTTGCTTCCTTCCCTTCACTAAGATTTAATGGAGAGTGTGAGCTTGTTTTTCAAGGAAACACTTCAAAGCAGTTCTCCTGGTGTGATCCAGGAATCAATGGAGGTAAATAGCTCTGTGCCCACTTTTTGGGTAACTGACTTTTCTGCCATGGGAGTTTCTGAAGCTGTACCTGTAAGGGCTGTTATGCATGTTGTTTTCTGTTGCCACCTACTTCTCCGTGAAATCTTGGTATTTTACTCACCTGGTCTTTCACACATATACACACACACACACACACACACACACACACACACAAACACCCACCCAAGTCTTACCCAGTCACTCCTGCCCTGCCATCCATTCCATACAATCCTGTTGAATCAGAGTCAAATCTTAGCTTTGTCATGTCCTAGCTCTGAAATCTTAAGCAAGTTATTTCACCTCTCTGGCTTTATACTGGAAAACTTTCCTTTTCCTGTATGTGGAGTTTTCAGTCCCATAGGGCTACCCTGCCACATTGCTCTGGACTCTGTATGCAGTAATTGGTTGACTGGTTGTAACTGACCCCTGGCTTGTTCTATTGGCAAAGCTCAAGCAGACATTTTTGTAATGGTGCCCTGCTGAGCAGTGCCCTTAGGTCTCCATCAAATGACTCAAGCCCAGGTCTCTTCTGAGTTGTCCCTTTCCAAGTTGTCCCTTTCCTTCAGGAGAAATCCTTTGTCTCACCCAATCCCTGGAGAACAGACTCCTCCCACCCAAGTCCCCTATTCTCACTGAGGGAAAGCCTAGCTACCTCTCATTTTGGAAATTTTCCAGTAAATTTGGACATGAGCTTCTGTACCCCCTTGATCTCCAGGGACACAGGTCAATAAGCAATTAAAAAATAGTTTGATTAAGTGTCACCAGAGTAAAGTACGAGGTGCCCTGATCTATGTGAGAAGAAATCAGGGAAGTCTTCTCAGAGAAAGTGACACTTCAACTTAGTCCCAAGGGGCCAGCAAAAGATATTAGGTCATGGAGAGGCAGAGGGAAGAAGATGGAGAATTGCATAAGGAGAGAGTCTCTGTGAGTGTGTGGCACACACAGAGACACAGAGATGACTGTGAGTCTGACTCATTCAACTGCAGGAGCAGGAAGTGCTTGAGTGTTATGCAAAGAGAGGTGGACTGAAGGAAAATGTACAACTTAGAAAATGCCAGTTATACTTTATTCAGGGACCTTATTGAAGACTATAGCCTGGGATACAGCCGCTCAGAGGGCTCTGAGAAGCTGCTCCAAAGAGGAAGGGGAGGGCCAGGATATATAGGTGGTGGTAGTGGTGAGTGCTCAGTCGTGTTCAGCTCTTGCGACCCCACGGACTGTAGCCCTCCAGATTTTTCTGTCTATGAGATTCTCCAGACAAGATTACTGGAGTGGGTTGCCACGCCCTCCTTCAGGGAATCTTCCCAATCTAGCGATTGAAACTGCATCTCCTGAAATCTCCTGCATTGCAGGTGGATTGTTTACCACTGAGCCACTTGGGAAGCCCAGGAGACATAGGAGTTTTTGTTTAAATAAAAACAAATAAGCAAGTTGTCAAACATCAAAAGATGATTGCTAATCAAGAAAACAGACATCTCAAGTTAATGAGTTTCATGCTCTTCTATGTATAGGAAGATGCAAGAGTCTGAGCCCATTGAAATCATTCCTTTGACATACATCTTAACTATCTAGGGCCAGTATCTTCTCCTTTCTGAATGCTCCTTAGTGCCTGATGGCTTGATGGCAGGCAACAGTCTTTGCTGAAATAGCAAGCACCATTTTTTTTTTTTTTTTTTTGAAGAGTTGAGTGGAGAGAGGACTGGAGAGGTAGGCAGGCAGCCAGACAAAAAGGGTCCCATCAGTTTTGAAATCCTCATAAAGATCTGAATGATTTCCAGAGAGCAACAGGAATTCACAGAATGGCTATAAGTAGAGACTGATAAGATCAGATTTGCATTTTAGAAAGAACACTCTGGCAACTGGAAAATAGAGAGGGAAGGCTGTTCAAGTGATTTAGGAGCAGACTGGAGACCTGGATCCTGGTGCCAGCAAAGTGGGGCTCAGGGTTGACAGAGACTGGAGGGGGGAAGCAAGGATGATTGCCAAATTCTTGGTCAAATACAAGAAACACAAAAGATCCTCCTGAACCTTAGCCCCCTCCCAGAGCTTTTAGCCTACCTTTCTCCACTATTTTATCAGAAGTTCAAAGAGGTCCACTCTTATTTCCATTTCATCACGTTACATTCCCTTGGTAAACAACTATGTCTGGGAGAAGAAGGTGATATGCAGATGTCCTTTGATTCTGCTGAAAGACCTGGTGAGTCTCATGGAGTCATGTGGTTGGAATAGGGGAGTATGTGACTGATCCTAGGAAAAGCGACAGGGGTGCCAGATTGATGAGATAATAGATACATAGGAATCTAAATATCAGGGAAAACACCAAGAGACTGCCTATGAACATGCAACCAAGAGCCCAGGTGGACTGGATGCTTGCCAGTATCTCAAGATGACTTGCCAGTATCACAGGGAGGCAAGGCTCAAATGTGATGGTGGCTTAGAAAACGGAACCCTGGTTAATTGAATTAATCTCAGTGTTGAGGAAGAGGTATGGGCAGAAGAGGGCTAGTCAGCATCGGGCACTGAGAAAGAAACCCAAGATAAGCAGTGCCTTCTGAGCTCTGTCATCTAACTACTCTGCTTGGTGCTCTGGACGCCACACTAGTCTGGAGCACTCATGCCTTCATGGTGGTTTCCTGATGGCCGTGCCCACTTTGTGAGTGTGACGGCATTTGTGCCAGGGGCCTGAAACTCTCTCTGAAAGATGAGGTGACATATTTCAGTCGTTACCTTTCCACAGGAGTAAATCCTGAGACAAAGTTTTTAATGCAAGTTTACTGGGGAAGTGGAAGCAAACAGGAGTAGGGAAAGGTGGAAAAACGAGACAAGGAAAGGAAGGTGGCCATTAAAGAGCGTATTGTAAGACCAGTTACCATTGTGGGCGACTGGGCATAGTCCTGCTGGGGAAGCTGATACAAAGCACGCACAGCAGCTGTGCAAGCCCTACAAGGGAGCCGGAGTATCTACACACCACCTCCTTCAGCCACGGGTTGAAGGCTGCTCCCAGGGGTGTGATAATTCTCCTCTACTTCCTGCCTGCCAATTGGGTGGCTGAAGTGAGCCTCAGAAGCCAGGGAAGGCAGTCAGGCTGCAGTTGGAATTTGGACCAGTGTGCTCTGAAGGGGTCAGGAGTATTCACAATACCCAAAATATTAGTCGCTCAGTCATGCCTGACCCTTTGCAGCCCCATGGACTGTAGCACACCAGGCTCCTCTGTCCATGGGATTTCCCAGGCAAGAATACTGGAGTGGGTTGCTATTTTCTTCTCCAGAGGGTCTTCCTGACCCAGGGATCAAATCTCCTGCATTGCAGGCAGATTCTTTACCATCTGAGCCACTAGGGAAGCCCCCAATATCCAAGTGAAGTGAAAGTCACTCAGTCATGTCCGACTCTTTGCGACCCCATGGACCATACTGTCCATGGAATTCTCCAGACCAGAATACTGGAGTGGGTAGCTGTTCCCTTCTCCAGGGGATCTTCCCAAGCCAGGGATTGAATCCAGGTCTCCTACATTGCAGGCAGATTCTTTACCAGCTGAGGCACCTGGGAAGCCCTATATCCAAAGGGAGGTATAAATTCTAGAACACTTCCTATTCTTCAGGCTTCCAGCTCTCCACTTGGCCAGGATTGGGCCTCCTGAGTTCTCAGTCCAGCACCACTGTCCTCGACTTTCCCTGAACCGATGGAGCAGTCTAGTGCTTAGTGAAAGCACGTCTCCCACTTGTTCCATGTTAGGGCTAAACTATTAAGCCTTCCTCAGACACTTTGTTGGCTCTGCAGCATTACTATGTCTATAACTAAAGAGACTTCCAAATAGGAAAAGGACTGACTTTATTTTGGGGGGGCTCCAAAATCACTGCAGATGGTGATTGCAGCCATGAAATTAAAAGATTCTTACTCCTTGGAAGGAAAGTTATGACTAACCTAGAAAGCATATTTAAAAGCAGAGACATTACTTTGTCAACAAAGGTCCAACTAGTCAAGGCTATGGTTTTTTCAGTGGTCAAGGTTGTGTATTATCACCCTGCTTATTTAATTTATATGCCAAGTACATCACGAGAAATGCTGGGCTGTATGAAGCACAAGCTGGNTAACCTAGAAAGCATATTTAAAAGCAGAGACATTACTTTGTCAACAAAGGTCCAACTAGTCAAGGCTATGGTTTTTTCAGTGGTCAAGGTTGTGTATTATCACCCTGCTTATTTAATTTATATGCCAAGTACATCACGAGAAATGCTGGGCTGTATGAAGCACAAGCTGGAATCAAGATTACTTGGAGAAATATCAGTAACCTTAGATATGCAGATGACCTTTATGGCAGAAAGCAAAGAAGAACTAAAGAGCCTTGATGAAAGTGAAAGAGGAGAGTGAAAAAGTTGGCTTAAAGCTCAACAGTCAGAAAACGAAGATCA